>QRDG01001105.1:0-55864 GCA_012064385.1 Puccinellia tenuiflora | reverse complement strand
GTTTTGACGTTTGATTACAACACTTGGAAGTATTTAACATACTCTCTAGTATCAACAGGAAATATGCAAAAAGGAAGAAATGCCGTATTGTCGGAAATGCAACAGGAAAGAAGAGTTTCAGCAGGCTGGCCGGCCCCCAGACCGGCCTAGGCCGGGCTCCAGGCCGGGCAATCTGGTGGGGGTCCGGCCCCCAACCGGCCTAGGCCGGGCTCCAGGCCGGGGCGTCTGGTGGGGGTCCGGCCCCCAGACCGGCCTTGGCCGGGCTCCAGGCCGGCGGCGTCTGGTGGGGGTCCGGCCCCCAGCCGGCCTGGCCGGGCTCCAGGCCGGCGGCGTCTGTGGGTGGCCGGCCCCCAGGCCGGCCTTGGCCGGGCTCCAGGCCGGGGCTCTGGTGGGTGGCCGGCCCCAGGCCGGCGGCCCAGTTGTTCCAGTTGATGATCGTTGGCCGGCCCCCTGGCCGGCCTGGGCCGACCTCCAGACCGGGCCCCCTTATGTCCAACGGCTACATTTGGAGGGGGTACTTATACCCCTCCATCTACCTCGGGACAACTACCACGACCAAAAGAAGAACACCCATTGTTTGAAAGCTTCAAATCGATAGATCTCCCTCTCTAGCCACTCAATCACTTAGTCCTTTGGAGATTTGAGAGAGGAGACCTAGATCTACACTTCAACCAAACCAATTGATTTCCCCCTTGATTTGTGAGAGGGGGCTTGCTACTCTTGGTGTTCATTGGAACCCTAAGAGGTTGTGGTCCTTCGGAGCTTTGGGAGCTACGAAGACTTTGCCGGGAGCCACCAATTAAGTTGTGGTGCGTGCCCCGGCCTTGGGCATCGAGTCTTGGCGGCTCGGTGCATTTGGTGAAGACCCTCCAACTTGTGGAGTGTGCTTCATCCTTGTAAAGGTTCTAGTTGTCAACCTCAACGGCAACATAGTGACAAGTGCCTCGCCACATCGGTGGTAAGTCACAACGGAGATACGGTGTGCCATATCAAGGCTACTCGGTGTTTCACTTTGGTGAACACCGCGCCGCTCCAACGGAGATTAGCTTCCATTGGGAAGTGAACTTCGGGATAAATCTTCGTGTCATCTTGTTGCTTATCTTTGCACTTACCTTTACTTGTTAGCACTAGCTTACTATATCTATATCTTGTGCTAGTGATCTTTGCTCATCATATAAGGTTGTTCACCTAGTTGCATATTCTAGAACTTATATTTGAGCAATATCCTTTTAAAACGAAAAAGAAGTAAAATTTGTAGTTAACCTATTCACCCCCCCTCTAGTTAACCTCATCGATCCTTTCAATTGGTATCAGAGCCTCGTCTCTTTATTAAAGGCTTCACCGCCTAAAGAGGAGGATGGGGGATCCCACTCCCATGGAATTGCTTCAAAAGCAAGTCGAGTCCGTGGGGGAAAGAACCGATAAGAGGTTGGATAGGTTAGAGGAACTAATAATGAAACTTGCCTCTACATCTAGCAATGCAAATGAAAGTCCCTCTCTAGATGAAATGGTAATCCCATATCTCCTTAAAAGAAAGTGACGAACACTCATCTAAAATGAAAACCCAAATCAATTTGGACATATTTATAACAATGCTCTTAATGTTCAACATCCACATGTGAACAATCTTGGTAATCCACCTTTAGTAGATAGGGCCCGTTTTACTAATTGGAAAGCTTCTATGAAATCTTATGTGTGTAGCTCTTCAATGCAAATATGGAGAATCATTGAGAGGGGATACTATCCTAAGGATATCAACAATTTGACCTCAAGTGAGATCATTGATGAACAACTCAATGCACATGCTCGAGAAGGCAATGGTCAATGAAGGTGTTGAGCACATCCGGTCTCTCCCAAACGCCAAGGAAGCTTGGGAGTATCTACTTGCATGTATGATGGCAATGTGAGCATGCAACGCTCAAAGAAAACACTTCTTCAACGGCAAGTTGATCACTTCATCATGAAGGATGGAGAAGTTCCGGAGGATGTATATCGAAGACTCAAGGCTCTTGTTGTGGACATGAAGGATGTTGGATTCAAGGATTGCGATGATGATTGGTTCAAGGGAAAATTTTCTTCAAACCTTGATTCCATACAATGAGAACATGGTAATGAATGTTCAAGCAAGAGCGGACTACATGGAACTAACTCCCAATGATGTTTTGGGCACCTTTGTCACCATGAACATGATGAAGAAATCCTCGGAAGATGTTCTAACCTCGTGTGAATGGAATGAAGAAAGTATCTCTTGCCTTGAAGGCAACATCCTATGATGAGGAAGAATCAAGTGATGAAGGTGGATCCACCTATGTGCCATCCGAGAAGGAAAAGAGGGTGTCACACAATGAGTGTTTGGCGCTTGCCAACCATAATTGGTGAAAGAAAGGGGACTTTAGATCAATGCAACAAAGAACAAGGGAAGAGAAGGCTCAAGTACAAAGAAAGCAAGAACTTGTTTCAATTGTGGAGATAGTGAGCACTTCGTTGCGATTGTCCCTACAAGAGTAGAATTGAGAATGGAGGAAAGCTTGTCAAGAAAACCAACTTTGTTCCTAAAAACAAGAACTTCATGAAGAAGGTATCTAAAAGGGCAATGGTGACAAATGAGCAAGAATATTTGTCCGGAGGTGAAGAAAGTGAAGATGAAGAAGAACAAGTCGGCATGGCGGCAATGGCAATTGGGGTTATTCCTTCTTCTTTGGATTCACTCTTTTCAACTCCTAATGACAAGCAAGGCCCTACCAAACACAAGTGCCTTATGGCAAAGGGTACATCTCCAAAGGTAACCCACTCACGAAAACCCTCAATTTCCTCTACTACTTCCATCATTGTTAAATTATGGTGAGGAACTTGATGATGAGAATGCTAATAATCTTTCAAAAGTCATGAGATCACTTGAAAGTGAAAATAAAATTGCATTTGATGCCTTCATGACTCAACTTGGTAATGCATATGGCCTAATAGAAGAACATGAAGAAAGAATATGTGAACTTGAGGGTTTCGCTCGTGATGATGCTAACAGGATAGCGGAGCTTGAGGAAGCCCTAGATAATGCACTATGTCTTAAAGATTCTATTGAGGAAGTCTCCACTTTAGATCTATCTAAGATGATGGGTGACCGTGATCATGCATTATATAAGCTTAAGGAATTCATGGATGAAAATGATAATATTATGAATGGTCACAATGAACTACTTAAGGATTTTGAGCATCTTGAGAAAGCCCACATGGGACTCTCAAGAGAGCTCAAGACTCTTAAGGAGTCACATGACAACTCTCAAAATAAGGATATGAATGAAAATGCTTGTGCCACTAACCCCTTGTGTGTCAAGGCATCTCTCATATTGGAGAACAATAGGTTGAAGGCTCAGCTTGAGAAAGGACTTGTGTCTTGCATCCAAGGAGAAAAGAACTTCAATAATCTTTTGAGAAATCAAAGGAGAGTTGTGGGTAAGGAAGGACTTGGATTTGGAGTCACATCCAGGAGGGCCAATGAGAAGAGGAAACCAAGTCCCTCCACTAATGCTATTGTTTTTGTGAAGGAGGGGGAGTTGGCTAATGATGAAGATGAATTTGATATTATTGCTAAGAGCATTGCTCCTAAGAACACATCTTCTCACAACAATTTTGCGGGAAAATATAATCCATCTTATGTGCTTTTGAAATCTAATAATGGACATGTTTATGCAAAATATGTTGGCACTTCATATGGTAGTGATTATAGTTCTACTATTTGGGTTCCCAAGACCCTTGTGACTAACAAAAGAGGACCCATCAAAACATGGGGACCTAAGTCAAGAACTTGATCCATTGTAGGTGTGTGCTTCCGGAGGATCATCATGGCTTATTGATAGCGGTTGTTCCGCACATATGACCGGAAGCAAAGAAGTGTTAAGATTTAAGCTCAACTTCTCAAGATATCTCATGTCACCATTGGTGATGGTTCCGAACTCAAGGTATTGGGGCACGGCAAGGTGGTCATTTCTCCGGACACGTCCATTGAGAATGTCCTCCTTGTTGAGTCCCTTGGTTATAATTTACTTTCCGTTTTGCAACTTTGCGAGTGCAACTTTACTGTTGTCTTTGGACGGTATCATGTGCTCATTCTTCACACAATTTCTCTTAAGTAGCCTTTGTTGGATTTGTGGAAAACCGTATGTATGTAGTGGATTTCTCGAAGAAACTACACACATTGCCACTAGTCTAATGGCTAAATCCGACGTGGGTTGGCTTTGGCATCGCCGGTTGGGCCACGTCGGTATGAGAAATTTGCAAACGCTTGTGAAGGGTGAGCATGTGGAAGGACTAACAAAATTTAACTTTTCTAAAGATCGTCCTTGTAGCTCTTGCATTGCCGGAAAGATGCATGAGAAGAACACCCCAAGGTGACAACTATCAATACAACGAGGCCCTTCCAACTCATTCATATGGATTTGTTTGGGCCTCCTACTTATGAGAGTCTTGGTGGCAAGAAATATTGCTTGGTAATTGTTGATGATTATACAAGATACACTTGGACTTTCTATATCAAGAAGAAGAGTGAAACTCAAAGGGAATTCATTGATTGGGCTACCCAAGTACAACGCCAATATGACACAACCATCTTGGCCATAAGAAGTGACAATGGAAACCGAGTTCAAGAATTACACCATGGATGAATTCTTGAGTGATGAGGGCATTAAACACCAATATTCCGCTGCGTATACCCCTCAACAAAATGGTGTTGCGGAAAGAAAGAACCGTACACTTATTGATATGGCAAGAACTATGATGGCCGAATTCAAGTCTCCATACAATTTTTGGGCCGAAGCCATCAACACTGCTTGTCATCTAACCAACCGGCTCTATCTCCGCCCATTCACTAAAAAGACTCCGTAGGAACTTCTTGGTGGTAAAAAGCCTAACCTCTCTTACATTAAAGTTTTTGGTTGCGAATGTCAAGTTTACATTAAGGTTCTAAATTACCTAAGTTTGGGCCTAGAACTTTTGAAGGCATATTTGTTGGTTACGCCAAGGATTCCCACACTTATAGGGTCTTCAACATATCCACCGGGTGTGTTGAAGAATCTATGAATATGGTATTCCATGAGGATAATGGCTCCCAGTGGGGCAAGTTGAATCTTGATGATGTAGGTGATGAGCCCTCCTCCATCGCCATAGGAAGAATGGGTATAGGTCCCCTTATACCCATTGAGGAACCCCTTGTGGCAACGGAGTTTGGACTCAAGCTCGACGCAAGTGGAGCCTCTACATCAACCATTGATCAAGCCGCAAACCAAGAACAAGCTCAAGATCTACAAGATGATACCAACCATCATGATAATGATCAAGAATCCACCCAATGATAATGGTGGTCAAGATTTTGGTGATCTCTCACACCAAGACCTCCCAACCCACTCTCAGATTAATCAAAATCTAGATGAAGGAGATGATGAAGATGCACCTCCAAATGAGAGACCCTCATATGCTCTTGCTCGTCGAGTGGCTAGCAAGGCCGTGGCATTACATAAAAAATCTCTCTATCAAAAGAACTCATTGGTGGTCTTGGAAGGAGTGTGTCCACTCGGAGGCAACTATTACTCTTTTTGTGGTGTCCATGCTCATATATCACATCTTGAACCTACCAAAGTGTATGAAGCTCTCGAAGATGAAGATTGGTTCATGCTATGCACGAAGAGCTCCATAACTTTGAGAGAAACAAAGTATGGTCCCTAGTGGAAAGACCAAGAACCATAATGTGATTGGAACCAAATGGGTGTTCAAGAACAAGCCAGATAATCATGGACAAGTGATTCGCAACAAAGCTCGTTTGGTTGCTCAAGGCTACTCTCAAGTCGAAGGACTTACGACTACGGTGAAACTTTCGCTCCCGTAGCTAGACTTGAATCCATTCGATATTGCTTGCATTTGCTTCTAGCTATAATTCACTTTATATCAAATGATGTTAAAAGTGCATTTCTAAATGGTCCACTTAATGAGATGGTATATGTTAAACAACCTCCGGGGTTTGAAGATCCCAAGTGTCCTAACCATGTCTACTTACTCCACAAGGCTTTGTATGGCCTCAAACAAGCCCAGGTGCTTGGTATGATCACTTAAAGGAGTTCCTAGTAGACCGTGGTTTTGCACTTGGGGTAATCGATCCCACACTCTTCACCAAGAGTGTAAATGGAGAATTCTTTGTATGCCAAGTATATGTTGATGATATTATATTTGGTTCTACTAATGTCTCTTTGTAGAACAATTTGCTAAGCTAATGACAAGCGAATTTGAGATGTCTATGATGGGTGAATTAAGGTTCTTCCTTGGTTTTGAGATTGAGCAATATGACGAAGGAACCTTTATTTGCCAAGCTAAGTATACTCAAGACATGCTCAAGAAGTTTGATATGTCAAATGCAAGCCCAGTGAGATTCCAATGGCAACAAACATGAATCTAACACTAGATCACGAAGGTATTCCGGTTGACCAAAAGCTTTATCGTTCCATGATTGGTTCCTTGCTTTACCTTTGTGCATCTAGACCGGATATCATGTTTAGTGTGGGTTTGTGTGCAAGATTTCAATCTAACCCCAAAGAAAGCCATATGACTGCTGTCAAAGAATTCTTAGGTACTTGGTTGATACTCCCAATCATGGTCTTTGGTATCCTTCAAATACAAGGTTTGATCTTGTGGGGTATTCGGATGCGGATTGGGCCGGTGACAAAGTGACGAGGAAATCAACCTCGGGCGCTTGCCAATTTCTTGGTAGGTCACTTGTGTGTTGGTCTTCGAAGAAACAAAATTGCATATCCACCTCCTCCACGGAAGCCGAATATATTGCCGCAGCAAGTTGTTGTTCACAATTATTATGGATGAGACAATGTCTTGAGGATTTCGGAATTAAGAAAAAGACATTGCCTCTTTTATGTGATAATGAAAGTGCTATAAGAATTGCTCACAATCCCGTTCTCCATGGCAAGACAAAGCATATTGAAATACGGTATCATTTTATCCGTGATCATGTGGCCAATGGAGACATCTCTCTTTCATATATCAACACCAAAGATCAACTCGCCGATATATTCACAAAACCACTTGACGAGAAGAGATTCAAGGAATTGAGGGGAGAAATCAATGTGGTGTGTGCAAGCAACTTTGTTTGATTAAGAATCTTGGATTCACATCTCTACTAGTGTTTTATTTGAATTCTAGATGTAGGCATGAATTTAGGGGGAGTGTTGTCCTAATCCATTGGACTCTCCCTCCCCCCATTATGCAATAGCAATGTTTTCATTGATGTCTCAAAAATATTCACATATGAGCTTAAATGATGAGTTTAGGTTATGCACCCAAGATATATCTTCGCGGTGGCATGCCATACACTCATATATGGTGGCCTAGGCCACCGACCTTTTTCTCAATACATTCATATTTTCTCATTTGCCATTTTCCTTGTACCACACTCAATACTTCTTATTTCGAATTTCTATTTTGAGTGAAGTTTTCATCATGTTTTGCGTCTCCCCCGGATCACACAATGGTTGCTCTATGGTATTTTTAATGATACAAAGTGCTCGGAAGTCAAGTAAATCAAAACAAGCAAAAGATGGATGAAGACAGAGAAAACTGGGCGTTCCTGGGCGTGGGCCGGCCTCTGACCCGGCCCAGGCCGGCTCCCAGGCCGACTGGCTCGGGTGCCCCTCCGGCCTCACGCCCAGCCCTGGCCGGCACACAGGCCGGTCTGCTCGGGTGCTACCCCGGCCTCCCGCCCGGCCTTGGCCGGTTCCCAGGCCGGTCGGCTCGGGTGCCCGGCCGGCCTCACGCCCGGCCCCGGCTGGTTCCCAGGCCGGCGCGCCTGGGAACTTAAACTCACGGGGGGCCGATTTCGACCTAGATTGTTTCTTCTTCCCCTCCATGCCTCTCTCCTCCATTGTTGCCCTCCTCCTAATCTCAAGCTCCTCCACCTTCCCCTCCGTTTCAACCACAACAAACTCCTTCCCCTCCACAAATTGGTGAGAGAATCACCCGATCTCTCACCCTATCCACATAGTTTCGCTGTTTGTGTGCCGATTTGAGGTGGATCTTCACCTTAGATTGGTGTGTTCTTCTCAAGACTTGAGATGGACGGTTGGGGTGATGATTGGGAGGAGTTCCCTCAGTCAAGCAAGGCCGGAGCAGTCAAGGGGAGCAAGACGTTTGATGGGCTTGATGATATTGTGGATGACTATGATGCTCAATCCTCCATGCCCAAGACCAAGAGACTCAAGAAGGCCGCGGTCAGAAAAGGCAAATCCAAGCAAGCTCCCAAGCCAACGGGATATCCTCCGCCTCCGCCTCTTGTGAACCCCGATGAACCGGTACGTGCTACTTGGGTCAAGGTGCCTACTCTCGAGTTTGAGCAAGATCGATTAGTGTTCAACCCTTATGCATTTGGCAATAGCACCTGTCCGGATGACCCTAGATTCTATTGCAAGATGCATCAGCAAATATATCATCAATGCATTAATAAGAAGAAGAACAAGCATATGCCTACCTCCTATTTTAGTGTTGAGCATACTAGGGAAGTATGGCCAGATGTGATGGAGCTTATGGATTACCATCAAATTTCCAAGCTTATGCCAGTTAGCACTCCGTATTCCCACGAGTTACTCACACAATTCTATGCCACTGTTCATTTCTCCACCATGCCCAAGAGAACTATGACTTGGATGTGTCACACTACAGTTTGCACGGCTACTCTGGCAGAGTTTGGGGAATTATTTCAGCTTGAGGAACTTCCTTTTGCTCCGTGCTATAGTCGTCTCCATTGCTCCAAAGTTATGCCAGCTGAAGTTGGGCTTCACCATTGCTATCCACCGGGAATAGGGCTCCGTGGAAAGATTTCCAAGATTTCTTGGATGTATCCCTACTGGAGAGTTGTTCAGGGCATCCTGAGAAACAATCTCAATTGCAAATATGGAGAAAAGGGTCAAGTTCGCCAGCGGATGATCAACCTTCTAAATCAGATTGTTCCCCTCTACATGAGAAAGAAGCAAATTGATATTCTTGACTACATGTGGCAAGAGATGCGCTTGGTGGTTCTTATGAACAAGGTTCCCATCTATGGTCCTTATCTGCAGACTCTTTTCAACACCAAGTTAAGCCCTGAGGTGATTGCGTCATATGATATGTATGTGCCTTCTCTTGTTACTATACCTACTCCTCCTCCAGATGCACCTGTCTATGTTCCTCCATATCGTGGTCAGAACATTGAAGATGAGGATGGTGAGGTTCCTAAGAAGCAAAATGTTATCATCAAAGCACTCAAGAAGATGAACTGCTTCTTTGCGGTGCAAAGGAAATCTGACTACAAGGCCTATGCCAAACAAAAAAGCTACAATCGCAATCAGCGCGCAATTATGACTCAGCTTAATCTTCCGGTTGCTTCTGCAAGCTCAGAGGAAGTCTCAGAGGGCACCTACATGGCACAGAATAAGTACACCTTCTGGTTTGGCGATGATGCCTCTTCTCTTGCTCCGTATTGGCAAGGGGACCCTGGTCAGTCGAGCTCCGGTCCAGCTGCACATGATGATGAGTATGATGTTGAGGATGAAGAGGATGATGATGATGATGATGATGATGATGAAGAGTGATCATGGCTCTCACTGCTTTTTCTCCCTTTTTGGTGTCTTGATGCCAAAGGGGGAGAGATTACTATCCGGGGATTTGCATTACATTTGCGTCTTCATCGTTTGTGTTTGTGTTTCCCTTCTCATTTGCATGTTTCTTCAGTGAACTTTATTCGTGAACTCTATTTGTGAACTCTATGTGTTATATTGTAAGGATAATCTTGGATCCTCGTTATGTTATTGTAAGGATTTCCTCCATCTATTATCTATTCTTGCGAAGTGATATTATTCCAAGGTGAGAAAAGTGCTCTTCCCATATGAGGACTATGGTAAGAACTACCGTATGCCTTTATTTACTATCTATCACTTGTTCCCATTTGCTCACATAGTATATATATGTCTATCTATCACTTGAGCAATGCTTTTGTTGAATACCTTGTTGGCTTGAAAGCTCTAGGGGGAGTTTCACTCAAAATTTAGACATGCTTAAATGAGACTTATTTTGCAAATCCTTGTGTTGTCATCAAACATCAAAAAGGGGGAGATTGAAAGGACATTGTCCGATAATCTTGTTTTGACGTTTGATTACAACACTTGGAAGTATTTAACATACTCTCTAGTATCAACAGGAAATATGCAAAAAGGAAGAAATGCCGTATTGTCGGAAATGCAACAGGAAAGAATGGAGTTTCAGCAGGCGGTCCGGCCCCCAGACCGGCCTAGGCCGGGCTCCAGGCCGGCGGCGTCTGGTGGGGATCCGGCCCCCAGACCGGCCTAGGCTGGGCTCCAGGCCGGCGGCGTCTGGTGGGGTCCGGCCCCCAGACCGGCCTAGGCCGGGCTCCAGGCCGGCGGCGTCTGGTGGGGGTCCGGCCCCCAGGCCGGCCTTGGCCGGGCTCCAGGCCGGAGGCTTCTGGTGGGTGGCCGGCCCCCAGGCCGGCCCAGGCCGGGCTCCAGGCCGGCGGCCCAGGTTGTTCTAGTTTGATGATCGTTGGCCGGCCCCCTGGCCGGCCTGGGCCGACCTTCAGACCGGGTCCCCCTTTATGTCCAATGGCTACATTTTGGGAGGGTGTACTTATACCCCTTCATCTACCTCGGGACAACTACCACGACCAAAAAAAAGAACACCACCATTGTTTGAAAGCTTCAAAACGATAGATCTCCCTCTCTAGCCACTCAATCACTTAGTCCTTTGGAGATTTGAGAGAGGAGACCTAGATCTACACTTCAACCAAACCAATTAGATTTCCCCCTTGATTTGTGAGAGGGGGCTTGCTACTCTTGGTGTTCATTGGAACCCTAAGAGGTTGTGGTCCTTCGGAGCTTTGGGAGCTACGAAGACTTCGCCGGGAGCACCGTGTGTGGCTCTTCATCATCTTATGAATTATGCTACTCAAGTGGTTTTATTGATGTGATTTCCGGAGTCACCTTTGTCCCATGGTGTGAAGTTGACAGTGTGTGCACCGTGTGTGGCTCTTAGGCTAAAGATTACATGAATACTTATCATGAGTTATTATTTGTGTTGGATGTCTCTATGATACTGTGGTGTTTGTTAGTACTATCTTTGGATGCGGATAGTGACAAGCATGAAGTGTCCCTAGATGTGGAATGCAACTTTAAGGTGTGCTTTTTGTAGCCCTACAGATTGGATTGGTGTTCGTTATCCAACCAGAGGATAGTTCGGGGTAGCATAGTGAAGAGGAAATATCTATGTATTCAATTATATTATTATTGTTGAGAGTGTCCACTAGTGAAAGTATGATCCCTAGGCCTTATTTCCAAGCACTGTTTACACCTTTGTCTTGTCCTCTTGCATTGAAGATGATTGGGACACTTTCACATTCTTGTTTTGTTACATCAAACTTCCATCCATTAAATCAACCATCTTGTTCTTTCAACTTGTTTAGTGCATAATCAACTAAAACTTGTTAAACTTTAGTTGTAGGGAATAGATAACTTTTCCTTCTTGCTCCTGCAGATCCATACCCTTCTTCCACATTGAGAGGTGCTACAGTGATCCCCTGCTCTTCGGGGTTATCAAGTACTTTTCTGGCGTCGTTGCCGGGGAGTGTAGCGCTGAAGTTTCTATTCTTGTCTGCACTAGACTTTAGATTTATTTTATCTTGTTTTATATCTTGCAATCATCTAAGCTTGGGGAGGTTCCTCTTTAACTTGTTTGGTTGTGAAGTTTTTCTTAGCTTTACTTTCATCTTTGCATTCACTTTATCCATATATCAAAAACCAAAAAAAATTAGAAAATGGAAAAAAAATAAAAAAATTAGAGAGCTTTATAAAATTTATCTTGAAATTGGTCATGATGCTTTTGAAGAGAAATTTAAAAAACCTATGGAACCTTATTTGCATAACAATCATGCTAGTAGCAATGTTATTAATATTATCTCTTTGAATGCCATTGTTGCTATTGCTATGGAAAATTGCAAGCTTGGGGATGCCGGTTTTGATGAATATGATCTTTTTAGTCCCCCAAGCTTTGAGGAGGAAATTTGCTTTGATAATACTATGCCTCCTATATATGATGATTAAAATGATGGCTAGCTATGATTGTGTTACTCCTACTATTACTAATGAGAAGGATTTTTCTTATATGGAGAGTAATAATAATTTTATGCATGTGAATCATGACAAGAATGCTTTATATGATAGTTATGTTGTTCAGTTTGTTCATGATGGCACTGGAATTTATTATGAGAGAGGGAAACATGTCTATAAATGTCTTAATAATACTATGTTTCCTCTCTTTATGTTTAAGGTTTTAATGTTGCACTTGCTTTACCTTCCTATGCTAAGTACTATGTGCTTCATTGATTTATTTTCTTTCAAGATCCCAATGCATAGGAAGTGGGTTAGACTTAAATGTGTTTAATATTTTTATCTTGATGCTCTCTTTTGCATTTCAATTCTTATTCCTATGTGAGCATCATTAAATAACCTCTTTTGAGAGGTAGCATCAAACAATAGTGATTTGCTGTCCAAAAAACAGATTCCTCAGCTTCACTGCGAAAAATGTTAACAATCACAGAAAAGTAATTTTGACTTGATATTTTACGACAGCAATCTTTATTTATTATTACACAATTCATTAGTTCAAAGTTTTCTGATTTGAGCAACGTAAGTGCCTCTGAAAATTCACTCCTTACGGGCTGTTCAGTTTTTGACAGATTATGTCTTTACTTTGCATTACTCTCATTACTTGTGTTTTGTGTGGTTCTATTGATCAAAGAGAAATGCACAACCATAAGTAACAGAAGCTAATGTTTAGAATCAACTCATGATATGTCTTTGCTGTACCTATGAGGATTTAATTTATGGAGACACTAACCCCTCTAATCAAGTTTTATGTTGAGTTATGTGTAAAGAGAATTTTTCAAGTGGAAGAGTTGAGGGTGATGAACAAAGATCAAGAGGGACAACCACTCAAGCTTGGGGATGTTATCCCTAGGCTCTCCCTACCTATATCAAATAAGTACAAGAATTTATAAGCTTGGGGATGCCAAGCCACCTCACTGCAACCATCTTGATACCAAGTAAGTAAGCCTAGCTATATGGCTATAAAGAAAGCGCTTTACGGGATGCAACCTAGTTGTTTTTAGTTGTGATTTTATTTGTGTCCTCTTGCTGTAACAAGAGAATGTTTTCTTAGCTTAGTTTCTGGAATTTTTAATAAAGTGCCAAGTTTTACCCATTTTGGTTTGACAAAGCTGCTATTTCTATTCGGAGATTTTATTCCTCTACGAAGTCTGTGCACGGTTTGATTTTTAATTTTTATTTTGTAACTCCGAATGAGCTGAAATTTTAACTGTAACTGCAACTTTTCATCCTCCGACGCCTGAATTTTTTCAGAATTTTTCGACGAGTTTAAGTAGGACAGAAAAATACGTTTTTCTGCTGCTCTTTTTCTGGACAGATTCTGTCCCATATTGTTTTATGCTTGTTTTGAACTTTTAAGTTGAATCTTTTTGATCCAATTGAGTTTATTGAATAGGAATACAACATTATACACTTTTGGACATTCACATGAATTTTTATCTAAGGATTTTATGCAGCAAAGAAACCTATTCATCTATCACTACTAATATCACCCCATAGAAAAGAAATGGGAGAAACAGTGTTTTGAAGTTTTTTCACAGGGATTGGAGGAGATGCACCATGAGTTATCCAAGGATGGTGAAAACCATAAGGTTGGTTATGTGTAGAACATCCCCACTGAACCAACATACTCTCGGTTTGCACACTTCTAACTTCTGTTTTTCATTTGAAACACTTTATCGCATAAACTTTGAGTGTCTTTTTGTTTGTTTTTGCTTTGATTTTTATTTTGTGAGACCACCACACTATCATTTATATATGAGAAAGCTACTGGAAATATGGGTTGAAATATCTTGCATTCTTTTATTGCATTAGGAAAAGGGATGTCTAAGTTGATTTTTAATGACACATATAGTTGCATGATTCATGAGCTTCTTTATGAGTAATAATTTGCAAATGCTTTATCATGAGCTATCTTTTATTCATGTTTTGATGCTGTATGTTATTTCACCTTGTTTTACATGAATTAGTTAGTTCTATGGACACTCATGCATGCATCTAGATTGTCATCTTTCTCCTTTTTGCTAGCCCAAAAATTCCAACAAGTAAAAACTTGTTTCCAACACCTTTAACCAAAGTTTTTTTTCCAGTGAGTCCACCATATCTACCTATTAGCTTTATGCTATTCCAAGTATGTTTATCATGTTATTTGTGTTATCTATACCTCTAAATGAAAATGATTGTGTTATTTATTGTAATGAGAAAAGTTGGTTAAAAAGCTCTCACGAACTTGATGCACACTTTACTTGCATTTAATAAACATGAAGCATTGTGATTAATATTATGATGATAGTGGCTTGATAAATGTTTAAGGTTGGGAGTTAGCCCATATGTGTTGTCACATGCAAAGCTTTCAACATGTTCCATCATTTATTTAGTTGATATCATGTAATTTTGTTTATGGATGCCTATCATGGTGAAATAATGTGGAAATAGAGTAAGTTTAAATGAGTTTGTATAAATGGTTAGAGAGAAACCTGGGCCGCTAATCTAAGCCATGCATCATTCATGGTGGAAATTTACTTACATGCTATTTTGAACTTTCTGTGATACACCCTACAATAAAAAGCTATATCAAGTGGTAAATAAAAAGGGTGTTGAGGTTGTTCATTATGTTTGTTTGTCTTGTTGTTTTGATGTGGGCTTGATCCATATCATGGGACAAGAGGTACCCCAGTTGAGGCTCTTGATAATACCATTTTTTACTTACAATGATAGATAACTTAAACTTGCTTTGTTTCCCAAGTTGAGTAATCATGGTGTAGGTACTTGTATTCAAGGGGCATGAGACATCTAACCTTTGCTTTATCAAGGCCACTACTAATATTTGCTTTCACATTAAACTTTAAGCATTCAAGATGCTATGATAGGGGAATGAGAGCTTGACACCAAGTATTACCATTGCAATCAATAACTTAAGTAGAATAGTTTGGAGGATAGATGAAACTTATGCATGTTTTACCTCTACTCATTTATATATCTTTTCCAAAGTTTCCACATTTTATATTCAGATTTTCATCTTCACTCTATGACCTATGTAGGATGTTCTTACTTATCATATTGTATACATGTGGTCCATATTACTATCGTTTATGTTACACTTTGTGAACTATCATTGAACATCCTTGCATCGAATACTTGATATCACTTTATAAATTGTTTGCATATTGCTACTTCTTTGAATTAATGAATCATTTGACTTTATGTAGCAGTAGCAATCATCTTTTATATCCATGTTGTTATTATATTTCAAAGTTCATGTTAGTTTTATCACTTTCATACTCGAGGACGAGCATGAGTTAAGCTTGGGGATGTTGATGCATGTAAAATGCATACATGAACTTTGCACTATAATACTTGTATTCCATTCATATTTGCATCATATAAGGGGTATATTACTGTTATTTAATGATTTTTGGTAATTAATAATGATTTCCCCTTTTTATGGAATTAATCCTGCACAGGCAGAAAAACCCTATTTCTTTCCTTATTTATTTCAGGGCCTGAATGATGTCATAATGAGCTGCAAATTTACGGGGATCATTATTTTGGAAGGAGGAAGACCTCGGAGCGAAGGAAGCAAGCAAACGGAGGCCGGAGGGCCAAAAGAGGGTGCCCCACGCGGCCCCTGTACCTGGCCGTGTGGGCCCACCTCTTTTGGGCCTCGTGGCTCCGTTTGCGTCGATCCTTCTTCCCGAAGCTTCCTCGTGACCTAAAACCAACTATAAAAATAGTCCCCCGACGTTTTCCAGAGGGAGGCGGTGGAGAAACACAAAACCAAAAATAGAGAGACAGAAGGCTGCCGCCGGAGAAGATCAGAGGGGGGAAACACCGCCGGAATCCACCTCCGGAGGGCTCCACCCCCCTCCGGCGTGTTCATCATCAACATCTACAGCAAGATCATCTCCACCGTCTCCATGATGAGGAGGGAGTAGTCCCTCATCGGGGCTGAGGGCTCACGCCGGTAGCTATGTGGTTTATCTCTCTCTCCCATGGTGTGATCTTTATGTGATCATGAGCTTTGTAATCTAGTTGAATCGATAGATGTTACTCTTCATCATCTTATGAATTATGCTACTCAAGTGGTTTTATTGATGTGATTTCCGGAGTCACCTTTGTCCCATGGTGTGAAGTTGACACTGTGTGCACCGTGTGTGGCTCTTAGGCTAAAGATTACATGAATACTTATCATGAGTTATTATTTGTGTTGGATGTCTCTATGATATTGTGGTGTTTGTTAGTACTATCTTTGGATGCGGATAGTGACAAGCATGAAGTGTCCCTAGATGTGGAATGCAACTTTAAGGTGTGCTTTTTGTAGCCCTACACATTGGATTGGTGTTCGTTATCCATCCAGGGGATAGTTCGGGGTAGCATAGTGAAGAGGAAATATCTATGTATTCAATTATATTATTATTGTTGAGAGTGTCCACTAGTGAAAGTATGATCCCTAGGCCTTATTTCCAAGCACCGTTTACACCTTTGTCTTGTCCTCTTGCATTGAAGACGATTGGGACACTTTCACATTCTTGTTTTGTTACATCAAACTTCCATCCATTAAATCAACCATCTTGTTCTTTCAACTTGTTTAGTGCATAATCAACTAAAACTTGTGACACTTTAGTTGTAGGGAATAGATAACTTTTCCTTCTTGCTCCTGCGGATCGATACCCTTCTTCCACATTGAGAGGTGCTACAGTGATCCCCTGCTCTTGGGGGTTATCAAGGTGCTATCACACTAGTGTGATGGAATGGGTAGGACCTACGAGGACACGTAAACCTTGGTCTAATACATGAAGTTACATTAGGAGGGGATTTATATCGGGGACCTTAGAGTGTAATGCTATGGTGGGACTTTATGTCTTAATAATTCTTGTGCAGTCATTTACTTGGCCACATGATCCATCATAAGGGGTTTAGTTTATTTATTTAACTACACCTAATTAAGGCTCCGTCCAAAGAAGATTAAAACTTGACAAAATGTTTACCTTGTTGTTCTAGAAATATTTATGCCATGAAATCCATGTAGCCCTTGGGAACATTTTCCACCTATAAGAAACACACCACTCAAGCTTGTCCTCTTGCTGCATAGAGGATTGGGCTTTCTCTCTTTGAGAGCTTTCACTTGTCATATTTTATTTTCAGCTTTTGACTTTATTGCAAACTCTACATCAAAAACCCAAAAACACTTGCATCATTTAATCATTTTAGTTTGTCTAGTGCATAGATAATAAGAGAAGTGACACTCTTATTTGAGAGGATAAATACTTATACCTTCTACTCCAAATGGGATCGATACTAATACCTACACATCGAAGATTTCAACGATCCCCTATACTTGTGGGTATCAGTTGGTTGCAGACACATCTCATGAACAACACCACTGTTGGAGATCAGCTGTACTTGTTGGCCAGGTTACCATCTTCGACTATATGTACTTTCCAAGGGTACGAGATAAATGGGAATACATTTTACACGATCTCCCAAGATAAAAAGAGCACCAACCAAAACAGTGGTGTCCGCTTTGATGCAACAGACGACAATGGGCAGAAGGACACATATTATGGGTACATAGAGGAGATATGGGAACTTGACTATGGACCTACTTTTAAGGTTCCTTTGTTTCGGTGCAAATGGGTCAAGCTGACAGGAGGCGGGGTACATGTAGACCAAAAGTACGGCATGACAACAGTGGATCTCAAAAATCTTGCATACAAGGAAGAACCATTCGTCCTAGCCAATGATGTGGCTCAGGTTTTCTATGTGAAGGACATGTCTACCAAACCGAGAAAAAGAAATCAGCAAAAGAATACATCGTCCGATGAGCCAAAGCGCCACATAGTTCTTTCAGGGAAAAGAAACATCGTGGGAGTGGATGACAAGACAGACATGTCAGAAGATTATAATAAGTTTCATGAAATTCCGCCCATTCACAGTGAAAACTGACCCATGCATCCTATTAAATGATGAAGATTCTCCATGGCTACGGCGCAGAAGAAAACCACAACACTAGATAGGGATGTTGGTGATGTGTAATAATCGCTATATGCGAATACAAACCGTATGTTTTGACTATATGCACCATCGGGATGTATACAGGGAATCCGAATGATTTGTATTCGGTCGATGAACAGAAGGATTTCTAGATAGAACAAAACATACGGTTTCACCTGCATACAGCCCTACGGTGGCTAGAGAGTGCCCGCATATCAAATGCACCGTAGGACATATGCAGGGAATCCGAATGATTTGTATTCGGTCGATGAACTGAAGGATTTCTAGATAGAACCCTCTTAGCACTGAGAGAACGCTTCTATGCCGAGCCCCTCGAAGATGTCATAGGTCACTGCCCAATGACATCTTCGAGAAGCTCGTGCATAGAGGATTCCTCTATCTTCTCTTTCTGCTGTTGTCGTGCTCTTGTTCTTCCTCTTCCTCCTCATGGTGGGTAATTATATAGGGCAACTCTTCACCTTTTTAGTCCCAGTTGGTAGATGAAACCGGGACTAAAGGAGCGTTGATATGTGTGCCTTATCTTCACCTTTTTAGTACCGGTTGGTAGCTGGAACCGGGACTAAAGGAGCACACCTAACCAATGACACACACCTGATCCAACGGCTCACAAGCGCTAGAAGGAAACACACCTCTGATCCAACGGCTCACAAGTGCTCGAAGGAAACACACGATCCGTGTGCTTCTTTCACCGCTTCCCGCCTTCATCTTCCCGCCATTTCTCACTATATATATGTAGGCTTGGCCGCCATTGCCATATCACATCTAAACTCATATCTGCAACCTCATCACTCTCACATGGCTTCCACCGTACCCACTCTAACCTACCCTGAGGCGGAGGCGCTTTGCGCCTCGAACTACCCCTGCCTGTCCGGCTACCGCGTCCCCACTGGCTGGTGGCTGAGCGCCGGAGGCGTGCCGGTCCATCCTGTCCCTCAAGGTGTGGCGCGCCGGGCGGCCATCACGAACCACTACTACCTCGAGCTCACGCCGGAGCAGCGGATGGATCCCCGCTGGCATCACGACTACTGCCCGACTTGGGACGCCTTCTTAATCAATCGGCATGAGAGGGCGCTCACCAGGTACGAGGAGGACGACCTGCCTCCTTCGAACTTCAACGAGGCCGGCCATCGGCTGTGGTGGGGTGGCCGGACTCTCCAGAGTGTCATGGACTATATCACGGCCGGCGATAACCCCCGCATGCGCTACCCTCACATCCAGTCCAGGCATGCTCACCCGTCGAGGTTGGAGCCATGAGCGCCGTCCGATGACAGCGACGACGACGACTAAAAGGACGAGTATTATAGGCCTAGGCAGGAGTATGACTAAGATTGTTAGGACAAATGATCCACTGTTGTCATTCCGTACTGTTGTCATTGGTTAGGACAAGTGATTTGTATTCGGTCGATGAACTAGTTATTATCAAATGATCCACTGTTGTCATTGGCTCCAAGATTCAAAAATATGCAAAAAAAAATATTAGTTAATCCATTTTTTTAATTGAAAATGGCAAAATTGTTAATAGTTTGTAGAGTTACAATAATTATTTTATAAAACAGAAAAATGGATTTGGATTACTTATTCAAATTCAAGCACTTTTCATGTTGAAAGTTTTCTCTAATTCATTAAAATATTCAAGTGTTTTGAAATTATGCCAGATTTGAAAAACAGAGAAAACAGTGCGCGCGCGCAATTTTGGCCCAGCGCGCGCAAATTTCAGGCCATTAGTCGCGGCCCGTACCACCATCCGCGACTAAAGGATGTGGTGCGCGCGGGATCTGAAACCGCCTCCACCCACCTTTAGTCGCAGGGAGTGTCTCAACCCGCGACTAAAGACAAGCCTTTAGTCGTGGCCTGAGCCACGCCCAGCGACTAAAGGGGGGAGGTTATAAAAGGCGAGCCATCCCCCCGGTGCGTGGCTCAGACTGCGACACCGGAGTCGCGGGGAGTGTCTCAACCGGTGTGGCGGTCTGAGCCACGCACCGGAGGGCCATAGAGGATCGAGATGCCGCCAGGCTGCCGAATTTTTGTGCCGTCACTCGCAGTCACCTCCCACTGCCCACGTCGTCGCCTCCTGCTGCCCACGCCGTCGCCTTCCACCGCCGCGCGCCCGTCGCCTCCGCCCCCGCCGCCGCCCGAGCCACCGCGCGCCCGTCGCCCAAGCCACCGCACGCCCGAGCCGCCGCCGCCCACGCCGTCGCCTCCCGCCGCCGCCGCGCCCCTCAACTCCGCCCCCGCCCACACCGTCGCCTCCCACCGCCCGAGCCGCCGCCGCCACGCCCCTCAACTCCGGCCGCCCCCGGCCGGCTTCGGACGCCGCCGTCCCCTAGGTAAGGCTCTATTTAATTTAGGTTTTAATTTGTTTAGGTTTATTTAGCTAGTTTATTTAGCTAGTTTATTTAGGTTTAATTTATTTATTAGCTAGTTTTATTTAGGTTTTAATTTATTTAGGTTTAGGTGTTTTGAAATTAGGTTTGAAATAGATGCTAATAGATGATTTCGGTGGTTAATTAGTTAGATTTAGGTGGTTAATTTGTTAGATTTAATAGATGATTTAGGTGGTTAATTAGTTAGATTTAGGTTTGAAATAGATGATTTAATAGATGATTTAGGTTTGAAATTAGGTTTGAAATTTGGTTTGAATTTAGATTTAAAAATTAGATTGATGATTTAATAGATGATTTAGGTGGTTAATTAGTTAGATTTACTAGTTAGAAGTATTAATATGCTAATAAGTCACATAATAATACTAGTTAGAAAATTGGGTTAAAAAACTAGTGTTAACAGAAATTAGCAAAAAATAGTGTTAGCAAAAATTGGGTTCGAATATTAGTGCTAGCAGAAAATAGTCACTTTTTCAGTGTAGAAATAGAAATTTTGACTTAGGTGTTTTTAGTCTATTGTTCTCGGTGACGATGTCCCTGTTGGATCAGAGGGGCGATGTGCGGGACTGGGCTCCGCCGGGCTGGCACTGGGAGGTGCTACCTTCCGGGACGCTCAGCTTGGTGAGGAATCCGGGTGATGTCGTCGACCCGGATCTTCTTTGGTGGCAGTCGCGTGGGCCACGCTCGGTGCAGAGGGAGCCGGCCCCTGAGGAGGTGGTCCATCGTCGTATCAGGGAGGAGGACGAGCACGTCCGTCGCTATATGTATCTATTGGATAGGCATTATAGCAATAGCTGGTCGTTTCTTCAGAGGATTCCTTATCATGTGAGCTATGACCCTGTGAGGGCTCCTTCTCTTTGGATGCGCAGCGCCGGCGGCTCAGCACCCCGCGGCTCAGGAACCGGTCGAAGTTAGTTTGAGAGGTTCATGCATGGGAGATGTATTAGTGATATTATTCATGATGTATTAGGGTTAAAAAAATGGACCCGAGCTATGTAACTGGATTATTCTAGAAAATATGGATCCACCTAGTCCAATCCGTAGAGACCTAACACAAGAAGAAATTCTCGAGGATATAATCCACAACGCCCCCGTTGCTGATCCACCCGAATCTCCCTCGATGTATCTGAACCCATCCGGTGAGGGTGAAGAGGTCGACCAAAATGAGGGGGAAGCCGACGGCTCTGATGATGGAGAAGGCGACGGCTCCGATGATGGACCCTTAACGAAGTCCGACGAGGTATCTATATGAAGTCTGGTGATCAGTAGATGCATTAATTGAGTTGTATATATATGAATTGACGAATGTTTCTTCTCTTAGGCCTCCACATCGAGCAAATGTTCCAAACGAGGCCCGGCCAAAAAGTTGGCCCCATCTGCGCATTATAAAATTACAAAGATATCACCACTGGGTGAACCGTTGGAACCCATAAAGGTTGCAAAGAAATTTGTAAAACAATGCGGAGGTTATGGTTAGGGATCGCGTCCCGATCACCGTTCGAGAGTGGCAAACGACCAAAGGGGTAAAAGATAATGAGTATGTCGCCTAAAGGTACAAAGATGGTCTTTGGAATGACCTCATGGCACATTTCACCCTCCCAGAATGTGAGGAAGAGGACGACACAGCTGGATTGAGGGACAAAGTCAAGGACTTTACTCTTAAGAAGATGGCCGAACTATTCCGGCAGTTGAAGAAACCATTATGGAAAGAGTATCAGAAGAACAATATTCCTCCAAAATTCGAAGGCTATCTAGCGAAGCAGAAGGCTGAAGGGGTCGTTCCATAGAAAACAAAAAAATTCCTACGAAACCAGCAGAAGAAACCCCACGATCTAGATTTATTAGATGAAGGTAGCAGAGGTGAGATCCAATCTCTTACCCTTGAAGATCGAACAAACGCATTTTGTCGGTGCAGGGGTTGGCTAGTCGATCCCCGCAACTAGACTCGTCTAGTCGCGAGGAGATGTATTATCCTCGAGATCCAATCAGTCGAAGTGCCACAACCGGCAGCACCTCCGCGGTATCCACACGTACAGCTCGATGTAGTCGTCCACTCCTTGATCCCGCAAGTGAGGTAGACGAGGTAGATGGATCTTAGCAGCACGACGGTTGTGTTTGGTGATGATGACGATCTCCAAGAGCAGGGCTTTGCCAAGCCAAGCAAGAGGAGAGGGAGAAGAGGAGAGAGGCAGCGTAGCCCCTAGGGCTAGAGGGTGCGGCGGCTCAAGGTGGAGGTGGTGGTGGTGGCGCAGCCCTCCAAGGAGAGGGGTGCGGCTAGGGTTAGGGTTTAGGTGGGGGGTGGTGGTGCGGCTAGGGCTCCTCGGGGTGTCAGCCTTGGGTGTGCCGCACCCCCTCCCCTCACCTCCTTATATAGGTGGCGGCTAGGGTTGGAGGGGCCAGCCGACTTGGCCCCCAAGTCGAGTCCCAAGTGGACTCGGGCTTGGGCCCCTTCCAACTAGGGGTGGCCGACCACCTAGTCCAACTAGGACTCGGCCTCCCCCCCCCCCCCCCCATTCCTTGCCTATAGCCGGTTTGGCCCATATGGGCCATTGTGTGGTGCGGCTGGCCCAAGTGGCTAGCTGCACCCCTTTGGTCCATGTGGGCCCCACAAATGAGGTGGGTCCCACTTCTAGACTCCTCTAGAACTTTCTAGGACCTTCCGATACCCTATGCAAATATTCCGGAACTTTTCCGATACCTCCGGAAACCACTTTCCTTATATGAATCTTATTCTCTGGACTCCTCCGTAACTCCTCGTGATGTCTGTGATCCCATCAGAGACTCCGAATCACCATTCGTTCATTTCATCATTTATCTCATCGCAAACCCTAATTACATCGGAACGTTAAGTGTGTGACCCTACGGGTTCGGGAATGCATAGACATGATCATATCAATAATTAATAGCGGGACCAGGATGCCCATATTAATTCCTATACACTCAACAAAACTCTTTCTCGATTGAACCACGATGACGGAGATTCAATTAATCTCATATACGATTCCCTTTGTCTCACGATATTTTACTTGCCCGAGATTTAATCGTTCACATCCCCATGTCTAGTTTAATCTTGTTACCGGCAAGTTCTCTTTACTCGTCCATAACATAGGATCCCCGTGATTACATCCTAATCACATGTCTACAGACTTTATGATGCTATATTATCGAGAAGGCCTGGAGATATCTTCTCCGTCACATGGAGGGACAAATCCCACTCTTGATTCATATCATCCAACAACCTACCGTCGGAGATACCTGAAAGCCACCTTTATAATCACCCAGTTACGAAGTGACGTTTGATGTCCACAAAGTATTACTCCGGTAGACGGGAGTGATATAATCTCATGGTCTAAGGAAACTATACTTGGCATATACTAAAGTGTTAACAATGAAACTTTTGTGACACGATCAATTGCAACTCTTTATTATTTGGGTCATGTCCATCAAGTCATTCTCCCAATGATGTGACTCCATTATCAAGTGACTATAACAAGTCCATAGTTAGGAAACTCTAACTATCTCTTTATCAACGAACTAGTCCTGTAGAGGCTCACTAGGGACTCCTGGTGTTTATATTCCACACATGTATTATGTTTCCATTTAATATAATTATAGCATGGATAATAAACTATTATCATAAACATGAATATGCTAATAAACCATTTTATTATTGCCTCTAGGGCATATTCCCAACAGTCTCCCACTTGCACTAGAATCAATAATCTAGTTTACGTTTCTCTTGATCCAACACTCATGGTGTCTAACACTCATGAAGTCTCTGTGCTGATCATGTTTGCTTATGGAAGAGGTTCTGTCCATGCTTGTACAATACAATTCTTTATGTCCTTTGCAAAATTGTAATTGTCACCTAATTTTACATTACTTTATCATCGCATGATAAACTTCCTATCATCCTATGATTAAACTCATCATCATATGATGAATATGTTTGGTTACAGAGTGAGACATTCGTTTCCCTTTATGCCTACATGACGTATGATCAGTCAAAAGAACTTTCACATAGCATGTGCATCCGGAACTCACTCAATCTTGAAACAAAATTTCTCAAACCAAAATATTATATCTTTTAATCCTTGAATTAATCATATACTCCTATATCTTGTGGACTCAACAAATCGACAGTGCAATCCAAGTAACTTCGATATCTTCGATCATGATTTCGCTGCGCTACTCTGATATTATGAGATTGCAATCTAGTTTGGTTTTATGACTTCAACCAAGTCTACCACACTTTAGATTCAACTTATCTCATCTTCATGTTGAAATGATTCCTCATTCCTAACACGTTCTTCTGACCAAGAACTTGGGTCATATTTTATCAAATACAAAAATATGGTTCTTATATGTTTAGACCTATGAACAATTCACAGCTAACATATCTTCAACCACTGTTTTGTACTAAGTCGTCCACTCAATGTTTACTTAATTCTTACAAGCAAATGAACATTTCTTTTCTTGTTCTATTTTGAACTCCTTCAAAAATTCTTAATTAAGATAAACATCTTGATACAATGCTTATATCTATCTCCATAGATATTTGACGTTCAAACAAAACTAACTTCATAAGTTATATGCTGGTTCATGACTCATTTACAACATTTATGAAATAACCATTTCACACAAACAAGATGTTGTAAACTCCCACTCAAATATATTCCATACACATATTGAATTGTGAAACCACTTTGGCTCCCACTCAAAATTATGTTATCTCTATATTTGATCATGATTAACTAGCTCCCACTCAAACATATGTCACCACATATTTTGATTATGGAAAATAGTTTCTGCTCTAACTTAACATATGTCACCACATATTTTAATTAGATCCCACTCAGTCCTTTATGCACTTTCTCGATATTTTGGACACATCCAAAATTCTTAATTAACCATTAAAATTCGAGAACTCATATACGAAACGCTAGTACTTTGCTAGCTTTAGGTTTTATTTATTCTCTACAAAACCCCTTTTGAGGAATAAATATGTGAAACATCACTTTCACAAAATCAAGCAACAATTACTTTGTGATTTAAACTTAACATAGTATGACTCTTAGTCACTTTCGTATTTAAGGCTTCTATTTCTTCTTTGTAGTTTCGTAGGTATGTCTTGTTTCTCAAACATGACAAGTAATTCATGAATATTATTTTGTAACCTGACAAAATTTAATATTCCTGAATCCTACTTTTCTTTAGACAAGCTAAACCGTAAATCAATGATCACCATCATTAATTCCTTCATGTGTCAAGTTTTAACCAACATAGCACTTTACATATATGTGCCACTTGATACATAAACAAGCAAGGTTTTAGCTTTTCAATTTATTCCATCATTTTCTCTTATCAATGAAACCTTTTCACGATAAACCACTAAAAACTCTTAGCACAACCAACAAATTGATTTTCCCCATTTAGTCTCATATTGTGGAATCACATTCATAGTCACACTTCTGAATATACTACAACATTTTTTTTTTGCTGTAAAACCGTGAGGGAAGCCCCCACGGTATAATTTAATTAAAAAGACATACAATAAGTTAGGTTGAGAGGATCAACCCATATTACAAAGAGGAGGCAGGGAAGACACAAGAACTATCAAAACTAAATAGAACCAAACCAAGTAATCAGAGCTTGCTTCTTTGGGGATTTTAGTCTATAGTATATCAGGTTAATATCTCTCAGAAACAGAGCTTTCCACTTCCTGAAGGATGGTACCAATTGTTCAAAAATGAAATCATTCCTGCATTTCCACAAGTTCCAAATCGCTGATATTGCCACCTCCAGGAAGCATGGACCAGGTTTCTATAATATACTACAACATTATTCGCAATAGTCTCTAATTATCTCATAATTAATGAAACCACCTTTTTCCATAACTCATATGAAAACATATGCGAATCATTAAATAGATCCTTATTTCTAAATGGAGTGTTATCAAATAAATCTAAATGATTTAAATAAACCCTTATCTTTGAATCCCTTCTCTATGACCACATAATGTCAAATATAATGTGACTACAATACTTAGGGCGCATCAAAAACACTTTTGGATGAATCCTAAATATTGCAATTTGTGAAAACACTTTGTCACAAGTCTGTATACTAAACAATAACTCAAATATTTCGTCTCTTTTGATCAAATCGAAAGGACTCAACTATCTTGTTAACTCAATATCCTTAACTTCTAAAATTTATATGGTCTCATCATAACTCGAATAAATACATCTATTTACTCATTCATGATGAAACACATAAAATAATGATGTCTCTTATTCACTGAAAAATACAACCAACACTTGTGTTTATTTTCAGCTGTTCATGGCATTTTCAGAAAATGACATTTTAATCACACTACTTAGTGATGCGCATCAAAATGCTCTTCAACACTATAGCATAACTAAAACAAATCTCATTACCAAGTTTTGGATATTTCAGTATGCATCACAATTTTACAAATGTTTAACTAATCATCGTTTAAACAAACAAAGGACAATAATCTCATAATCGAAACGTGATCACCAAATAGGATTACTCATGAAAATAGAACAACCATTTGTCTTTAACATGAATGACCGTCTCATAAACCGAGACACACTAATTTAAGATCACACTTAATTTGATTACAAAACTTATTCAAATCCTATAATTAAAACGATAAAAGTAGAAGCAGAACATCACTAGCATCAACTCCTTGATTGCCATCTTTCCGCAAAAATCTACTCAGTCCCTCCATGCACTTCTCAAATGGCAGGCCCTGTTTTCACAAAACAGCACAAGTATCAAATACTTAGCTCACCACACGTGTAAGTGGGACATTAAACATTTATAACTTCTATATCAAAATATACCTTCTGCATTGACTACTTCTCCTGCTATGGGTTCTACTTTGACATGACGCAGCCGAGACACAAACTCACAGAAGGTGATCAAATCCCCTTTCATGACATAGTCTCTGACATAATTCTTGAAGCTGGGAGGAAGCGAGCACAATACCCCATCTATCGCCAATTTGTCAGTCATCTCGTAGTTCCAAACATCCACCAGAGTATAATACAGCCTATGCATCTTCCTCAGGTGTTGTTCCAAGCAAGTGTTTTCTTCCATCTTAGTTGAAAGAAATTCATCCAGAACCTCGAACCTTGCAACTCTAACTTGCGCTATGAACCTACTCTTAAGCTCATTGACAATCTCCATTGCGCTCAAGTTCTCAAATTGGTTGCCAAGGTCAATGTTCATGAAGGTGCGCACCAACCACTGGACTTTCAAGTAGATGGTCTGTTGCTCATACCATTCCATGTACCCTTCATAGTCTGCAGTAACATCTGGGCATTCTTCTAAAGGTTCATATATCACATAGAGCTCATGATTTTCATAAAGGGTTTCTCTCAGACGCATGTACCAAGTAGCAAAGTTCAACACATCCATACGGAGCTCCTCAGAGTGGAACATCTTTCCGTAGTCACCCATGATCTACAAGGATTTTTGCAAAGACATTTTCTTAGGACATTTGTTTATGATAATTTTAGTTCATATTAATCAAATTACTACATGAACTCCCATTAAACTTAACATCTCTCTGGTTGTTTAGTGACACACGATCCAAATCCACTACACCACAACCGATCACGTGAGGTGATGTAGCTTCAATGGTGAACAACTCAGTGTTGATCATATCATTTATATGACTCATGTTTAACCTTTCGGTTCCGTGTTCCCGAGGCCATATCTGTACATGCTAGGCTCGTCAAGACAACCGTAGTATTTCTGCATGTGTAAAACTGCCTTACACCCGTTGTATGTGGACGTAGAATATATCACACCCGATCATCACGTGGTGCTTCAAAATGACGAACTTTTGCAACGGCGCATACTAGGGGAGTACACTTTATTATCTTGATATTAACGTGAGAGATCACCTTATCATGCTACCGTCGCGATCACATCTAAGCAAGCAATAAGGCGCATAAAGGATTAACATCACATGCAATTCAAAAAATTGTGATATGATATGGCCTTTTGTCTTGTGCGTTTGATTTCCATCTCCAAAGCACCGACATGATCTCCATCATCAAAACACCGGCATGATCTCCATCATTGTGGCGCCACCATCATGGTTATGTCCACCAACTATTGCAACTATGACTATTGCTACTCTTATCGATAAAGTAAAGCAATTACATGGTGAATCAATGACACGCAGGTCACATAAAATAATAGACAACCATATGGCTCCTGCCGGTTGCCGTACTCAACGACATGCAAGTCGTGAAAAAAATTACAAACATGATCATTGCATACATTATCACAAATCACACATTTGGCCATACCACATCACAAACCCTGCAAAAACAAGTTAGACGTCCTCTACTTTGTTTATGCAATTTTTACGTGGCTTGGGTCAACGAGATAGAACCGTTCTAATCTACGCAAAACCACAACGGTGATATAATAGTTGCTTATTTACTCATCCTTGTTAAAGGCCTTCCGTTGAAAATTGCATCTCACTATAGCATGAGAAACAGACACCCGCCAGCCACTTATGCAATACAAGTTTCATGTCAGTCGTGGAACCGGTCTCTCGTGCGTGGACGAGTAAGGTTGGTCTGGGCCGCTTCAATCTCACCATGCCGTCAAGATGCAAAGTGCACGTGAGAATGTAGCAACATAAAATATCAATGCCCACAACTCCTTGTGTTCTAATCGCACCAACATCTACGAATAGATCTAGGCTCTGATACCACTGAAGGGGTCGTTGCATAGAAAACAAAAAAATTCCTACGAAACAAGCGGAAGAAACCCCACGATCTAGATCTATTAGACGAAGGTAGCGAAGGTGAGATCCAATCTCTTACCCTTGAAGATCGAACAAACGCGTTTTGTCGGTGCAGGGGTTGGCTAGTCGATCCCCGCAACTAGACTCGTCTAGTCATGAGGAGATGTATTATCCTCGAGATCCAATCCGTCGAAGTGCCACAACGGGCAGCACCTCCGCGGTATCCACACGTACAATTCAATGTAGTCGTCCACTCCTTGATCCCGCAAGCGAGGTAGACGAGGTAGATGGATCTCAGCAGCACGACGGTTGTGTTTGGTGATGATGACGATCTCCAAGAGCAGGGCTTCGCCAAGCCAAGCAAGAGGAGAGGGAGAAGAGGAGGCGGCGTAGCCCCTAGGTCTAGAGGGTGCGACGGCTCAAGGTGGAGGTGGTGGTGGTGGCGCATCCCTCCAAGGAGAGGGGTGCGGCTAGGGTTAGGGTTTAGGTGGGGGTGGTGGTGCGGCTAGGGCTCCTCAGGGCGGCAGCCTTGGGTGTAACGCACCCCCTCCCCTCACCTCCTTATATAGGTGGCGGCTAGGGTTGGAGGGGCCGGCCGACTTGGCCCCCAAGTCGAGTCCCAAGTGGACTCGGGCTTGGGCCCCTTCCAACTAGGGGTGGCCGGCCACCTAGTCCAACTAGGACTCGGCCTCCCCCCCCCCCCCCTTTCCTTGGCTATAGCCGGTTTGGCCCATATGGGCCATTGTGTGGTGCGGCTGGCCCAAGTGGCTAGCTGCACCCCTTTGGTCCATGTGGGCCCCACACATTAGGTGGGTCCCACTTCTAGACTCCTCTAAAACTTTCTAGGACCTTCCGGTACCCTATGCAAATATTCCGGAACTTTTCCGATACCTCTGGAAACCACTTTCCTTATATGAATCTTATTCTCCGGACTCCTCCGGAACTCCTCGTGATGTCTGTGATCCCATCAGAGACTCCGAATCACCATTCGTTCATTTCATCATTTATCTCATCGCAAACCCTAATTACATCGGAGCGTTAGGTGTGTGACCCTACGGGTTCGGGAATGCATAGACATGATCATATCAATAATTAATAGCGGGACCGGAATGCCCGTATTAATTCCTATACACTCAACGAAACTCTTTCTCGATTGAACCACGATGCCGGAGATTCAATTAATCTCATATACGATTCCCTTTGTCTCACGATATTTTACTTGCCCGAGATTTAATCGTTGACATCCCCATGTCTAGTTTAATCTTGTTACCAGCAAGTTCGCTTTACTCATCCATAACATAGGATCCCCGTGATTACAACGTAATCACATGTCTGCAGACTTTATGATGCTATATCATTGAGAAGGCCTAGAGATATCTTATCCGTCACATGGAGGGACAAATCCCACTCTTGATTCATATCACCCAACAACCTACCGTCGGAGATACCTGAAAGCCACCTTTATAATCACCCAGTTACGAAGTGACGTTTGATGTCCACAAAGTATTCCTCCGGTAGACGGGAGTGATATAATCTCATGGTCTAAGGAAACAATACTTGGCATATACTAAAGTGTTAACAATGAAACTTTTGTGACATGATCAATTGCAAATCTTTATTATTTGGGTCATGTCCATCAAGTCATTCTCCCAATGACGTGACTCCGTTATCAAGTGACTATAACAAGTCCATAGTTAGGAAACTCTAACTATCTCTTGATCAACGAACTAGTCCTGTAGAGGCTCACTAGGGATTCCTGGTGTTTATATTCCACACATGTATTATGTTTCCATTTAATACAATTATAGCATGGATAATAAACTATTATCATAAACATGAATATGCTAATAAACCATTTTATTATTGCCTCTAGGGATATTCCCAACAAAGGCTTACTGGGATACATTTGTGAAGTACAAGTAGTCAGAAGATGCTACGGAAAAGTCAAAACGAAACAAGACAAATGCTGCGAAAAAGAAATATCACCATCGCCTCGGGACAGGGGGCTACGTGACTACCATGCCAAAGTGGGATAAAAAAGAGGAAGCGTTGCTTGCTAAAGGGATCATTCCAGAACCAGCGACGAATGGGAATTGAGGGCAAGCAATTGGTTCCTTGCGCATGGGAGTGAGTATGACGATGAGACAGGGGACCTTGTTTATAGTGACGGGATTAAGATACCCAGGGAGACATGGCTGAAAGTGGTGAAAGAAATTAAAGAGGGGAAAACAAAGTTCCATCCCGATAGAGAGAAAGACTTGCTGACAAAGGTCCTCAGGAATGACGAACACGGAGGACGAACACGAGGCCTTGGCCCTAGTTATCCCTGGGAGATTAGGTTTCCCAAAGACAAATATACTTATAGAAGCCGATCGAGAGCAAAGAAGCGACGGGAGGAGGAGGAGGGAGACAGGTTCAACCAGTTGCTAGCAAGAATTGACAAGCAGCAGCAGCAGCAGCAGATTGACGAACTTAGAGGAGAGCGCCTGCAAGATCCTGCACTCGATATTACCGCCGGCCCATCTCTGCGGAGAAGCAGCGTGGCTGAATTGGAGGTCCCGTCTGACGGTGCACGGATGATAGATGGCGGTCCCGGCTACCCCGTGGATGGAATCAAGGAGCACATATCTTGTGAGCTCAATCAGAAGGTGAAGAACATATCCCTGAAGGTGGCGGTCGGATGTGATTTACCTTGTCCACCTGAGGCATGCTGGCATGGCCATGAGATTCCTGCTGGCTATGCTAAAGTCGGGGTGGATGAAATCATAATGGGGTTTGACTCAATGGAGCTTGACATCCCTGGACCTGAAGGTGAGAGGACACTCGGAGAAGTACTGGGTGGTATCATTCTATGGGACAAGAACAACATCAAGCTTCCAGGCTCGGCGCCAAGGCCAACACCGCCTCCGAGTCGTCGCAGGTCACCTTCACCTCCATCACCTCCAAGAATCCCACCCCATGACTACGACCACCACAGCGCAAGTCCAACGCCGCCTCTGAGTTGTCACAGGTCACCTTCACCTCGATCTCCGCCGCCGGACTTGGGTCGGCCGTCTTCGCCGCCGCCTTTTCCCGCTAAGGATAATAAGCGGAAGCGTGCTCGGTCGCTGAGTACTAAACGATGCAGCAGACCAAAACGACAGATGTCGCCCCTCCCAAGAGTACCTCATAAGAATCTTCCCGTCAGAGCTTACGATCGTACTTACGAGGAAACCACAACGATCGTAAATACCGAAATAGATGAGCATTTTGTAAAGAAGAAACCCGACCCCGCCCCGGTATACACCAAGAAGCAAAAAGCGTATGGACTTGATTTTCTGAACACAAAATCGCAATATGAGTTGCACCATAAGCCAGATGACTATGTACGCACACTTCGGAAGGAAGCGGAGAAGAGCAAATCAAGTAAAAGTGCAAGCGGGAGCAAATCAAGTAAAAGTGCAAGCGGGAAAAGAAGGGACGTTCCCCAGCTCGGAGAACAGTCCAAACAATCGATCCCACCCCTGAAGGTGTTATCCAAAGATGTTACCCTGGTGCTGCAGCAGTATATGGCAGAAGTTGCGAAGTTGGCAGCCGCTATGGGTGTGACTGTTGCTGAATTGCTGGGTTCGGAAGACAACAAGTTACCCAACGCTGATGTAGTACCTACATATGTCCCAGGAAAGCCTTTGGTCAGCAAAGAGAAGTTGAAAGATATGCCAACACACATGCGGAATTTGCATGCATGGTACTTGAGAGAGGTAAAGAGGGACAGAACAATGATTGTGGCGAAAGTCCCAGAAGAGTACTTCTTCCGAGCCGAAGTGATCCATGTTGAGTTTTCAGAACTCTTCCAGTTATACAATTTCGACGCCCTCGACAAATCTCTCATGAGTTGCTATTGTCTGTAAGTTGTTGAATTCATTATCTACATATAAGTTGTTCAGTTTTTCAGTTGTTCAGTTCATTGCATGTAATTATCCTTATTATATCCTTTTGTACTCTATTATGCAGAATGAAGATGCATGCTTGTAAAAGCAAGATCTATAATGTTGGGTACATTGACCCAGATAAAGTACATATAGGTACGCTAATGACGAAACCCGACGAGATGGCGGAAAACATTCTAAGGTTTCTAACGGAGCAAAATTTCTGTGACCACATACTGTTTCCTTACAACTTCAAGTGAGGGTCTTATTCTGTTTTACACATTCACTTTTGCTTACTCGATGTTAAGAGTGTTACTGACGTATATATAAACGTGTGCAACTTCCACTGGATTCTGCTAAACATTCGAGTTGATAAGGGAATAGTTGAAGTAATGGACCCATTAAAGAGAAACCTGGAAGAGTTCTGCAACATGCAGAATATGCTCCAGAGGTAATATTCGCGCTATATCGGTCTCTTTCGTTGATTTTATGAGATATCAGGTAATGAATTAACTTATTCATTCATTCATTTTCTTTGCCGGGCAGGGTTTGGAACCTGTTCAAGAGTGTGGTGACGGGTTCCTTTAGTGAGAAGCTGACGTTTACTCCGGTCAGGGTAAGTAGTACGAGATATGATTGCGGATCTCTTTACTTCTACTTTCAATACAGTTATGATGCTAGATTATTATTTTGATTGAATTCTATTCTCGTAAAGTGCGCGAGGCAGCCAACGGGGACGCATATATGTGGATACTACGTTTGCGAGTTCATTCGCACGTTTACCACTGAGCACAAAGATTATAGAGTCGACGTAATCAATACATTCACAACATTATTTTATTGCCCTCACTTTTTGTTATCATGATTGATGTTCATATTGATCTCCTTTTCTTATATAGTTCGACAGAATGCGGGATCGGCTCCTACCAGAGCAACGCGTACTAGGAATTGCAGAGGAACTGGCGGGATTTTTTATGACTGAGATGGTAGACGACGCCGGAGACTTTAATTTAAATAATAGGCGCAACCGTTGATACCCGGCCGTGTAATCGAATAGACGGGCTTAGTCCTGGTAATTGTGATCTCTATGTAACTATCAAAGTTGTATATATTTGTATGCTCGATCGTAAGACAAGTTATTTTATGTATGCACGAACGTGTACGGTATGTGGTAGCGTAGAAATATACGAAAGCTATTTTGAAATGAAAAAAATCAATAAATAAAAGAAAAAAATGAATTCTCTACCGCGGCACAGAAAGTGCCCAAATTTCTGCCGCGGTAGAGAATCATTAGTAAACCCTAAACCCTAAACAAAATGAATTCTCTGCCGCGGCACAGAAAGTGCCCAAATTTCTGCCGCGGCAGAGAATCATTAGTCGCGGCCCGTTATACGAACCACGACTAAAGGTTGTGCCCCCAGCGCGGCCAGGTTGAGGGCCATTTGTCTCGGCTGGTAACAGGGCCGCGACTAAAGGTTGGACCTTTAGTCCCGCCTGGACTGTCCCGGTTGGCCAACCGGGACCAATGGCCCTCACGGCCCGGGACAATAGGCCCAGTCCCCACTAGTGCCTACATGCGATGCTCTCGATGCATCCGGGATGGAGGAGGCTGGGCTCTGGGTGGATCTGGACGTGGCACTCGAAGCGTCCAAGATGGAGTCATACTACCGTTAAATCCACCACCCGCTTCATGGACCCCGTGGGAGCCTTAGGCCCTGTTTGTTTGGGCTTCTGCTTCTACTTTTAGGTCCAAAAAGCAGAAGCCCAAACAAACAGCGTGAGATTGAAAAGCACTGCGAAGAAGCGATGTACCAAAATGCACTATGAAAACGAACCAGCGCAGAAGTAGGCCGGGACCTGCTTCTCGCAGCTTCCAGCTTAACACCCAAAACGTTATTCTTCATTGCCCATTCCTTTGCCCGATATTACAACCAAGCTGCCACTCTGCTCCCGGACAGCCGAACAGCAAGCATGTACGTGTACGTTCCTTTGCGCATCTACTGCACGTTCGCATGCCCATCCACATGTATGTGTCAAACACATATTCCATCTCACATAAATATATTTCGATTCGAAATAATATATACACAAAATATGTGTGCGTCGACGAGTAGGTTCCATTCCCGTGATCGTTTTTCAGTTTCGTCGACTGTAGCTTCTTAATTTTGGACCAAAGTTCGCACAAATTTTAGACGAATTTTCTCTAATTCGCCGCACTCGGTCGACCGTTTGAAATTTTCTTTCACTATTAGATCGATCTCGCTAGTTTCCACAACTTTTGTGTTGTAATTTTTTTGTTTAGGCGGACATATATGAATTGGTCTTCTACCCATGTACGTATGTATGTGTTTACGGTGTGTTTGTTGAACTAGTTCATTGTGCGGTATATGGCTATCATCCGTAAGTTATTTATTACATGTTAATCAACAATAATACACGTTTTCTTGTCTAGGATGTTTCAGATAATTTCACAAATTATATTCACACACCCAACTAGTTGTCAAATACTAGAATTAACTAATTCGTTTCGAATCATCATTTATTTGACTTTATCAGCATTTAGGGGCATTTTAGATATTTCATCATTCAAACCAATAACAGCAGCCATCAAAAGCATTCGTGCCAAACATCAAATCTCTGATTCCAACAGCTGCTTTCCGCAGCTGCTTTTTAACAGCTCACCAGCTACAGCTGCTTTTAAACAGCAGCAGCCGAAACAAACAGACCCTTAATCCTCGTGGGCTTCTCGTATGGATGGAACCGAGGTAGCACATGCAGCAACGCCTGAGTGGTCATTGATGATAGTCCCGCCGTTTGTCATCATCAAGCTCGACTCAGACAACAATAGTAGGGGAAACTCTTTAATTTTATATCCTATTTTATCTAATTTAGTTTAATATTATGTCCCATTTATAATCTTATATTTACTAATTGGAGGCACCGTATAAGACACCACGTTAATCCTAGAGGTTAAACAGTTTCCACCCATCCGATTAACACATAATGTGTCCGTAGCCGTCAGACGAATCATTACACGCGACCTGGTATACGCACGAACCTGAGTCGTAGTCTCATTGGTCTCCTCCCAATAGTAAATACGAGATGTTGTAAGAAAAAGACTCTAGAGGTTAAGATCGATCGCGGCTGCATGCCCTCACATCCCCACGCCGCCGCCATGTATGCTTCTTGGTGCCATAGGCGTGTCTCAAGTATTTTCTTCAATTCCATCTACCCACTCGAAGTCAAGCGATCCTCGCGTATGGCGACTCGGACGAGGCGCGTGATGGAGTAATCGCTGAATCAGTGACCTGTGAAACTCAGCTGCCGCCATGTAGCCAATGAACGATCTGCAGTCTTTCCCACTCCTCCCGGTCATCATCACGGGTTTGAAACGGAAAGCGAATTGTACACGCGAGTGAGAAAAGTTGGACGCCGACGGCCAGTTTTAGACCATCAGTTATTCCACATGACAGAGGCTAATCTGCTAATGGTCACATCCTTAGAGATCAAACTGAGGCAACAAGGGTAAGCATGCATAGGTTGCCGTGTAACTTTTCGTCGCTACTCTCCGGTTCTTCTTAGACTTTGAATCTTCTCTGCCCGACTGATTCAGGGAAGGTGGAGGGGGTCCTTTCAATCTTCTTAGCTTTCATGTTACGACCACACTGCAATCCATGATGATTTTTCTATTAATCCGTTCCTCCATATGTAGTTTTCCTATCTTTTGTTTTGGTTTTCAGCTAGCCACTAATTATTGATCTGATCAATCCGTTCCATCGTATGAAGTTTGCCTATTGCTTCTTGCCTTATTTTGGTTTAACGTGCAGGTCTCACTACAGAGGTAATCGAGTTTGTACTATCTTTGGGATAATAATCTATTGCAGAACTACAATCTGAAGGGTTAAGTCAAATCATAGCTCTATATGAATATTAGGTTTGCTAAATAATACTACATGGGTTTAAACTGAAATTTTCAGTGTCAATGAAAACAGGTGAACAAGGTTTCTGCGGCAAGTTTCTTATCTGGGGTCCTTGGTCCTGAATCCGTTAAACAAATGAGAATTTATCATATTCATGGAAAGCATAACTTTGTAGCTTTTTTTTTGTTGCAGTTGTGGCACATAGATTGACCCCACAGCATGATATGTGTAGGTCTTACTCAAAATACCTGCTTTTGTTGTACATTTTCATTTTTAAATATTTGATGTTCTAATGCTATACTATGTGAAATTGTGGGTTTACATCTTCACAATCACAAGCAAAGAAATTTATCAGTGCTCCAAACAAAGAATCTTCTATATATTAACGCCACACTTATCATGCGCAATCCTTTGCCTCCAGCCTAGAGGAGGTGCATCAGTGTTACAAGGTAGCTGGTGATCGGAGTAAAAGATGTGGTTCGCCGATCTAAAGCTGTTGTAGAAGACTAATGAAGCGCATCAACGAACAGGCTACCTATGTCTGAACTCTAAACCGTTCGTCAACTAGACTGTCCTGCATGCCACGTCCGACAGCAGGTCAGCCGAAAACAATCTTTCTACTTCAAGTGACCTTTTACATAGAGAGTAAGAAAGGCCCTATCTCTATCAACCGTGATCAAGTTTCAGTTTGTGTCCCTGAATTCCGCATAAGTCTTTACTAAAGTATAATATCTTAAAGTAAAATCATTTTGTCTGTCTGATAAACGTCTCTGATATTCGACTTCCCCTATATTGGCTGGCGACAATTTCTATCCCGTCCTGGATATAGGTTGTTCGTACATGGACACAATGATGGGATCTTTCCGATACCAAAACCAACAGATACACTCTCCCAAGAAGAATCTGTGCTGTTTATTAGCTTATTTGGTCTCCAACACAGCTGGTAAACACAAAAATTCTGTAATCTTGCACAAAGTTCTATGATACATGTCAAAGAATGTCATTTTTGTTCATTGGTTAAAAAGATAAAATCATACAATTAATTGTTCTGAAGAATAAAATAGTTTATCTTGCTGATGGAATTTCTTCATCCTAAATTACATTAGGTACAAATACATTGCACTGAGCTCATTAAATCATTTACATAGCACCTCCATTTTTGCAGAAACTACTAAAAAAAGAAGTATTTTAACTTGAAATATGTGAACTGTATTATACATTTAAGTTAAACATGCATATAATTTATTTAATTATGTAAAAATATTATACATAAATAAGTTGCCAAAGTACAAGAACTAATGTTTCTAGGAATAACTTTATTAAAAAAAATACTAGCCCGTGCGAATGCATGGGTTGACGACTAGTTATTTTAATTCGAAAACATTTTAGCGTTTGAATGACATAACCCGATTCAGACAGACATGGGCCAGCGTCCCCAAACGGATGTAAATAGGCTCTCCTAAATGGGTCTGTGTTGGAGTTGCCCGCTTAGGCCCCGCTTGGTAAATCGGTTTAATTTACGCCCCAGAATTTTTCTATCATATTCGGGCGTAAACTCTCCGTACTTTCCCCCGTCAGATTTCGGCGCAGAACGCGGAAACGACCCGGCCTCCGGAGCGTCGTGGCAGAAGTAGCACCACCGTCAGGTACGATTTAGCTTGGGTCGGGTACGCAGTCAGGGTATATTCGTCTTGCTGATTTTGCCTTTCTCCTCAAAATAAAAGAAATCTATACCTACCTAATAATAAAAGCACTAAGCCTTCTTCCGGTCCGTCGTGGTTTTTACCGATTTGCCCTCCCGCTACAAACTATTTTACAAGACAATGCCACCGTTAAGTGAAATAATGGTTCGTCAGGCCAGTGAATCCCCTCCTTGGCTCCTCCGCCGGCGGTCACCCCCTGCCTCCTTGCCCACCGGCGCACACCGCCCTCCCCCTCCCCTTCCTCCGGCACCAATGGTAGCCGCGGCCCTCCCACCACCGACCAACTCATCTCCCCCGTCTCTCCTCCTGCAAGCCGCGACCAAGCTAATGAGATCCAACCGCGGCCCGTTCCCTGGATCTAAGTTCCTGTTCGTAAGATCCAGCGCGTGGTCGGAGATGCATTCCACGTGGTCCGTCAGCAACTCGCCTCTCCCTTGCACACCAGAATGGTGATCTGTCCGAGGATGGGGAGTTGAGGGACTGAGGCCCAGCTCCCTGTGCACGGAGTCATGCCCACGCCTCGAAGAAAAGGAGCTATGGTGTCCATAGATCATCGAAGGTGGAGAAGACGATGAGACGGACAGTTTTCTTTCTCTACTATGCCGGCAGCTGGCCCCTCCGGCGGTTCAATGTCATATGCCCCTTGGAGTCCGGGACAGGACCAGGGACAGGGACTGCATATGGGAGGCCTGAATCTGACCTTGAGTTGTGCCGATTGAGGGAGAATATACTGCACTGAATGTGTTGGCCTTCTACTGAATACTGAGGGACAGAGATAAGATTGGTGAGTGCCACTTGCTAATTCAATTAATTCACGAGCATGGTTTCTACTTCGTTCTGTTTATGATCACGACATTGCACTTCTGTATTATCATTCAGATCTAGGTTAATTAACTTGGCTGGAACATATGTACTGAACAAGCCATGACATGCATGGTACCCTTTTGACTATTTGATAAAAGGAAATATTTGAGTTAACATGAACGTTCAATGGCTATTTTCCACCTGAATTTACACGCACTGATCTTCTTGAAGATTGGGTTCTTAATCAAGTCTGCGTAGTAATCATGATTTGTTATTATCCATTGGTTATGCATCTGAATTGCTGCTTCTGAATAACTAATTAGCATGGTAACGTAAGTTTGTGATGATGTCAATGCATTTTTATTTGTTGGAGCTTGAGTTGACAATTTGTCAATGGGTTGAGTCAATTATATTAGTATGAGGGCAGAGTGAATCAAAGCACTTGCGTGCATAAGCTACCTATAAAAACTCTAATAGTTATTCACTAATAGGCAGAGCACTTACTTTTTCTGTCTGTTAATAATTAACCATTGATTTTTTCCAGGAGTTCTGCGGACCAGGTCTATTAGTGATCTTTCGGGCGGATGGAAGGGCGAGTTTTTGATGTGGAGATAAGTTTTTTTTCGAGTGGAGATAAGTTCATCTATAATTTTGTCGGAAAGTGTATAATGGTCCGATTGAGCTGAGTGTAACATGCAATATGTTTATGATCGATCATCTAACTTTAATCTGGTGTGAAATTTTGGCTAATCACTTTTGAGAAGCATCTAAGTTGTTTATTTTGCATTACTTACATTTTAGCAAATCCGCCGTTGGTTTTTGGTTTCTTCTGCTCCTGTAATTTCCCCTGTAATTTGAAGGAAACATACATGTAATTTGAAGGGAGGTAAATCTTCTGCTCCCTGTACAATTTGCACAACTGGCATTTCGGTTTCTGCAAGTCTTTTAGGACTGGACTAAAATAAATTTGATGTTTTTTATTTGCAAAAGTCAAAGGGATAGTGGTACAAGTACTAGGTTACATTTTTCTCTACATAAACAAACTATATTGAGAGGAGGTTCATGTTTGTCATATACAAAATACCCTATTATCTGAAAGATGGGGCAAATGGCTTGCAAGCACCAGCTTGGAACGCATGCATTGAAATGTGATTTTGCCTCATGCTATGTCGAGATTTCTTAACGTGTTATTGTTTTTTGCTATGACCTATGGCATAATTTCCTGAGTAATAGCAGTGTCTCCATTTTAGTATATATTACTATTTGTTGCATATATGCATGGTTGGCAACATGCGATTTATACTACCCAGAAAGGGGGAAAAAACCTCTCTTTGTTTCAGTATCAATAAACAGCGTGATAGGCTTGCTGGATATGGACTTGCGTTGTCATTGTGGTTTACTATGGACAAAATTCAAATTAACCCGTAGCAACGCACGGGCATGTTCTGCTAGTTAAAAACAAAAGGGCAAACTATCAAGTGTCAAAGTAATGTGGGGCAAAAAAGAAAGCTGGATGTAAATGAGGGCAAATCGGACAGTGGCAAAGTAAAACGGGGCAAAAAGATCAAATTCCCCCGGAGCTAGAGGCCGAAGCTTCATCTGCTGGGCTCCCTCTCCTAAATAAGCTCGGTGGTGTTCAACAACATCATGATCCGGGACTCTTCCGCCGTCGTAGATGCCCTCTTGGCAGAGGGGGTTGAAGATGGTGACGAGTTTTGGGATCTTGCTGCTCTGCTGCCACGGAAAGGTGGACTTGGCGCGACGGCGCAAGCTCCAGGAGTTGCTCAAGATGGCGGAGATCCCCAACTCCAGCGAAGATGCGCTAGAGTTACATCGGGCCAGAGTGGCCACTCCGTGCTCGGATTCTTCGATCCTCCGAGCTTCTTCTTCCTTAACTGGAAGATTTTCAACGATCTTGGCGCGGGAATCAGCAGGGGTGGTGCCCCAAGTGGTGACGTCCCCGGCGGTGTTGCTGCTGCCCGGTCAAGTGTTCATGGCGGCATGGTCAAGGATCCGGTTGCTTTTCCTGTAATCTTTTGAGGGTCCTGTTTGTAACTCATGAGGGCCTAGTTGTTATTTCTACTTTCTGTAGGGTCCTCAATGTAATTTTCCGCAAAGTTAATGCGGTTCCAGGCCCTTCGGGCCATTCCCCATTAAAAAAAAAGAGGGGCTGTTCGTTGCCGCTTGGCTTACACCAGTACTTTAGGCCCACTCTAACTTTATATTTTTTTGGTTTAAGCCCAAGCAAAACTCGATCCCGTTCGTCCTCGCCGGGTCTCCTCATGCCGCCGGCGAGGAGCCCGGCCGCCGGCCTGCGGCGGCGCAAAGCCTTTGTACCTCTCGTGCTGCTCCTCCCTCTTATTCTTCTAATCCTGCTCCTGATTTTCCCACTCCGCTCCATCCCCGCGCTCAGCAACGCAGCCCTTAGGCCCCAGCGTACGTGCGACTACGCCGCCGGCGGGTGGGTGCCCGACGCCTCCGCCGACTCCCACCCTCGGTACGACCACACGTGCAAGGAGATCTTCAAGGGTTGGAACTGCGTCGCCAACGGCAAGCGCAACGGCCGCGCCCTCCTCCGCTGGCGATGGAAGCCTGCGGGATGCGAGCTACTCCCCAGGCTCGACCCGCACCAGTTCTTGGAGCGTCACAGGAACACCAACATTGGTTCGTGCTCGTTCCCATTTGGCTGTGTTTTGCAGCTAGTATGCTTGAGATGTCACTCCGTGTGCAAAGTGAAGCCTATTGGTTCCTGGGCGTCTCTGATGAAATCTGATGTATAGAAGGTGGTAATGTGCAATGTGCGTACTTCCTAGTTGTCGAAGACTGGCATTCGAGAAATTATGTCGTGATTTGCTTGGGTTACTATGCAAACTAGTAGTATTGTTTGTTGAAAATGTATCAAAGTGTGAATGTAATCTTATAGTGTGGGCTATGTTGGTACATCTTTGCTACATTCAGTGCTAGTATTAAAAGTTAGTATTATTACAATTCTTGCATTCTCATGATCATAATGGTATACGGCGAAATGTAGCATAAGTGCTGCAGCTTGGTTGATGCAGATTTTTCTATTTGGGCAAGTGTATTGTATTCAGAGACCCCTTTGATTGCCATCTTACAATAATGTATGTTCAATATTTATTGTAGGATTTGTGGGTGATTCGTTAAACCGGAACATGTTTGCCTCATTGGTCTGCATGCTTAGAGGAGTGAGCGGAGAGGTTCGCAAAGTGGCGTCCAGCAGGGGCAGACCGAGGTTTCACGTTCGTTACGCTATAATCTCACCCTCTCCTACCACAGAACTAATCTTTTGGTACGCCATGGAAGGTAAGCCGTGTCATTTGTATTAGTACCAAAATATAGTTCCACAAAATTATGTCTAGCTTCTACTGTTGCGGGTTATATGAATTACTCTTTGCGTAACATGGGTCGTCACTTCTGGTTTTGGATTTTAGGTGTAACTTGAGAGTTGGGAGTATTGAAATGCTTCCAGTAGACCATTGTTACCTGATTTCCAAATATTGAATGCTGGTCACTGTTTTTCTTTAAATTCCCTTGTGTACTCTGCTGGACACATGTTTCCCTAACCTTTTGTGTGCATTAAAGGGTGATTGGTAGTTTTTTTTTCATGCATGATTCTGCGGTCATCATTCATCAAAGCCATACTGCTGGTTCTGTAGGTGGTCAGCTAGTCCAAACAGAGGTCCTCTAGAATCTCTTGGATACAAGCAAGGCTACAGGGTTGATGTTGATATTCCCGACCAAACATGGGCAGATGCAATAAGCTTCCATGATGTTCTATTTTCAACACAGGACATTGGTAAGTTAACATCCCAATTCATAAGGCAGATAAGCATTAAATCAACAATTTTATGTAGTCACACTATCCGTCAATGCTGGTCCTGGATCCTATGATTTAAACCCTGAGTAGTAATACTAATCAATTAATATCTCAGAATTGTTTTGTTACTCTTCCACTTACTGTTGTTTTGTCATGTGCCTTCCTCCTCAGCATCAGTGCATTCAACTAGACATCATTCAAAATTTGTGTGGCTTTACCTAGGCACTTATTACATCAGACAAAATTGATTACTTTGATAGATTTCTAACGTGATCTGATTGGTGCTTTGAAAATACTTTGGTAACCTATAATAGTAATGATGGAGAAGATTTGTGGTGGTGTCTGACTGGTATTAATAGATATGTTAGCTTAGGTTACCTTGCTAACTATCTTCTATGCTAAGCTCGACACATTTTGTTGACCACTATAGGTCATAACAAGGGCCCAGTTGCTACACTAGACACATTTGTTGACCACTCTAGGTCATAACAAGGGCCAACATTACCAAGTTGTGCCCTTTTTCCTTCCCGAAACTTGTTTTGTGGGCATTCATATTTCTTATTTACTGGGCTCACCCCTTTGCTTTATATAGGTGGTGGGCCCCTTCGAAGTTTGATCCGACACAGTCACCAATGCTATTCTTTGAGAAAGGGATGCCGATCACACCTCCTTTATTGCCACCTGAAGGACTAGATTTGGCTCTTAAACACATGGTATGCTTATAGTATGTTTCTAAGTTTTTCTGGATAGTACCAGTTTACTGTTCTTCTCTGGGTAATGCTGAACCTTATATTGCTTTTCACTAAATCCTGAAATTATTCTCTTACTTTGGAATGGACCAGCATTTCCGTCAAACAATGTATATTATTCATCTGATTAGTTTGGGTTGCATTTGACTTAAATATATTTTTTCGGTCTGTGCATTTTATGCGAACGGCTTGCATAAATATCCTGTGATGTGTGAACTCTAGTATAGAAGAATTTTCACCTTACTATTTTGTATCATCTTGATATTCAACTTATCGGTCTCATGCTATAATAAACAATTTTCATCAGATAACATATGTGAACAAAGCAATGAAACCCAACGGAGTGAAATTCTTCCGCACTCAATCGCCTAGACATTTTGAAGGTGGTGACTGGAATGAAGGTGGATCTTGTCAACGTGACCAACCTTTGTCCTCAGAAGAGGTATTGAAACTACAGTGCATTGGATACCTGGATAGCAGTTTTCATCTTCTCTTGCATGCTTCAATTTTGTTTCTCTTTTATTTCGAATCATACATACTGTTGTTACATGCACCTCTACCAATTTTTTTTTTAAGTTCTCTTGGGTATTTTTACTCCTGAGAATCACATAACTGTTTAAATAAGAACAGTTGTCTCCATCCGTCCTAGTATAGTAGGCACCCGTGTATTTCGAGGTGGCACATATCCCACATTTCATTGGTCAAATTGAGGTCTAAGTTAAACCATGAAATACATGCGTGCCTAGTAAACTACTAGGATGGAGGGAGTGAGACGGAGTGAAAGAAAGGCTCTATAGCAAGGGGATACTATGACTGCACCAGTCATTTTTTTTTCCAGGAACTGTGAGGCAAGTGGCAACAGCCCCACAGTGAAAATTATTAAAAAACAAAGAGTATGTACATCATGTATAAACAAAAGAAAAGGGAAAGAACCTACTTCTAACTGTACAAGATGTCCCTCAAAAAAAAAAAAATTAAGGCGTCCTAAGGCGGAGGCGGGGCGCTTTGACGCCTAGGCGCCCAAAGCGGCCATTTTTCTAAGGCGGAGGGGGGGCGCTTCGACGCCTTAGGGACGCCTTAAAACCATGACAAGATGCCAAGATTACATAAATTCTCAATCCATGCCAAACTGGGAGCAGTTTTTTCTTAATCCTATGCTAGGCAAGGATATGTCATGTATAAAGTTTCTCTTCCACCCAGCAAAGTAGGCCTCTCATGCTCAAAGAATTTTCCATTTCTCGGCTTCCAAATGTTCCAGCAAGCCAGAATTACCACCCTCATAAAAAAATGGCTTGGAGAAGCTTGCTTTGCTCCAACAGCAGCAGCTTGAATATCATCACCCTGAGACCAGTCAATCTGCAAGTAGTTCCATACCAAGTTACGAGTAAAGAATAGATGCATTCTGTCTTCAAGAGCTCTGGTTGGACAGAGAACACAGTGAGCATCAGGCGTCACATTCCAGTGCCTGCGGTATAACATATCTCTGGTGTTCAGTCTGTCATTTGGAGTAGCCATGCAGAAAAAAAAATGCTGCATAATACATCTTAAGTTCCAAAGCCACTTGTATATTCCTGGAACCACAATGTGAGCAAAAAGCTGCTTGTAAAACCTTGCAGCAGAATAAGAAGGACCCCAATCATAGACCCAGACATCTCTATCTAGTGAAAGAGAGTTTCTCCTCATAGCTGTCAACATAAGCCATAATTCCTGAAGCCTGTGTGGACAGAGGCAGGTGGCGTAGTTCATGGATATCTTCCTGATTGTATACTTCAGCTGCTTACAGTTTTGGTTCCAAGACAGAAGAAAAAAGTCTACGATATCTCAAGGATAGAGGTTGGGTAGAGCTATCGAAAAGCCATCTGTCAGACCAGGTTACCAGTCTGACAGAGGACACCATTCTGTAGTTTTCAACTAATTTAAAAACATCTCTCCACCAAAATGATCCACATAAATTTCCAGCATGTGGAACTTCAGAGATGTAGTAGGAGTGCCAAATTAACTGAACCCATGGGGGTATCAGCCTTAGTGTAAAATTTGTCCAAGTGCTTTAACAGGAGAGCTTCATTCTGTTTCTGAAAATTAATGATGCCAACCCCCCCCCCCCCCCCCCCCCCCCCCCTTGTTGGTTGAGTGGGTAATTTCCTTTTCTTTAAAAGAATAGATTATAGATTACTGGTCTTAGCGGAAGCGAAATTGGATAAAGAGATACAAAAGGAGAGGAATACCCAATCGATGAAAGAACATGAAACCCTTCTGTTTCTATAGAGGTACGGGAAACGGTTGGGGGCAATAAAGTAGGTGAAGTGGTTGGATTTTGCGAGCTGTTCCAACAACTGCTGGATGTGATTCCAAGAGCCCGTCCCGAATGGATGAACAGGAAGAAGCAAGCTGAAGAAAGGCGTGAGAGAGAGTTGATACTCCCCTCTTCCACAATTAGGTGAAGACCAGTGGGTTTACAAAGCATTTCCCATGCTTCTAATGACTACTTAGGAGTATCCTTGTCTCTCCATAAGCACTGCCTTAAAATTCTGTTTAATTGCTTGATGATGCCAGGTGGAATTTAGAGAACAACAACAACTAAGCCTTTTCTCCCAAGCAAGTTGTGGTAGGCTAGATATGAAACCCACAAGAAACTTGTGAAAACATAGAAGAAAAAAGGAAAAAAACACAAAAGACGAGAAAAAAAAAGTAAATCAAGGTTCGGGCACATGGATTGCTGATTTCCATGCAGCCCTATCAAAAGCCAAATCTCTAGGTACATTCCAGTCCTTCAAGTCCCTTTTAACTGCCTCCTCCCATGTCAATTTTGGTCGCCCTCTACCCCTCCTTGTATTATCTATGCCCCTTAGAATCCCACTATTAACCGGTGCTTCCGGTGGTCTTTGTTGGACATGTCCAAACCACCTTAGCCTGTGTTGGACCAGCTTCTCTTCAATCGGCGCCACTCCCACCTTCTCACGTATCACCTCGTTCCTGATTCGGTCCTTCCTTGTGTGTCCACACATCCATCTAAGCATACGCATCTCTGCGGCACTTATTTGTTGAATGTGTTGTCTTTTAGTGGGCCAGCATTCTGCTCCATAAAGCATGGCAGGTCTGACTGCCATCCTATAATTTTAGCTTTTGTGGGACCTTCTTGTCATATAGGATACCAGATGCTTGCCGCCACTTCATCCACCCTGCCTTGATCCTGTGGCTAACATCCTCATCGATGCTACCATTACTTTGCAACATTGATCCCAAGTATCGGAAGGTCGCCCTCTTGGGCACTAATGGCCATCCTAGACTAACCTCTCCGTCCTCGCATCTATCGCTACTAAAATCGCACCACAAATACTCGGTCTTTGTCCTACTAAGTTTAAAACCCTTGGATTCCAAAGTCTGCCTCCAAAGTTTCAGTTTCCTTTGGAGGCAGACTTTGGAATTTAGAGAACATCGAAAGTAAATAGGCATAGAAGCCAGAGCAGATCCACCAGCTGCAATCTTGCCCTTGTGAGAGGAAACTAGAAGTAGAATTGAGTCTTCTCTCCAATCTAGTGACAATAGGCATGAGATCTTGAATTCTTGGCCTAGTTGTTCCAAGGGGGCAGTCCTAGATAAGTACATGGAAGGGAGGCAATTTTGCATCGAAAGTCCTCAGCCAGCTGCTTGGCCATCTCTTCAGGGACATTTATAGGCACTAGACTAGACTTGTGACTGCACCAGTCTTGTTTGCCAAAAACGTTACCGTAGTTTTAAGGCCAATAAGCTAATTAGCTAAAATCTGAATAGCCTAGTTGGCTGGACAGCCATCACCTACATGTGTAGGGCAAAAAGACTTGTATATCTGAACAAGGGGCTGCTCCCTGTTTCATTCGAAAACAAAGAAATAGGAATCTGACCCCTCCGATTGTCTGAACTCAAACGTTTTCATGGTAATCTTCTTAGTCACTTTCAATAAAATTGTATTTTTTCTAATTCTGTATCCGTGCCTTTATGTTGACTTAGCCATTAACCATGCTGGGCCGTGGCCCAGTCTTCTGAAAACATGATTTTATTTTACTAGGGTGGTAGGGTATATGTTGTTGCTCCGGCCTGTGAATTCTGCTACAGTGAGCCGTTATCAGTTCTAGCTATCGATTGTGGCTCAGTGGTGGTGGAGCATGACACTGCCCATGTCAAGAGCCTTCATCAGTTCTAGCTATCCATCATTTTCTGATATTTTTATGCTTAAAAAAATCTGCAATGTAAGCCATTGGCCCCTCCGCTTTTCCATGTCGCACTCCACTGCTGGCACACCCAAGGAGAGCCAACCACATAACATCCATAAGGACAGACCCAGTGCACGAGGCTCCCACACAAGGTGGGGTCTGGGGAGGGATTATAGGAACCTAGTCTTACCCCTACAAAGTGCAGTGCAGAGAGGCTGGTTCGAACCCAGGACCTCTTGGCACAAGTGGGGAGGACCTCACCACTGCACCAAGGCCTGCCCTCAACCACATAACATCCATAAGAGTTGCAATTCAACATTTATCCTCTCTGGTCATCAACCCACACCATAAATATGCACCAACTAACAGACAAGTAAAACTGAACTCATTATATGCACTTACCTCCATTGGAATAACACTCTTAAGCTAAGCCTGCAATCATCTTTTGTAAGTCTTGATATTTTAGCATTTGGCATTAAAGTATTTTTGAAGTATACATAGAATACTTCGGTTTCTGAAAATAGTGAAGTATTAAATACTTTAAGGTGTTTGGATCCAATAAATAATGTGGTTTTGAAACTGAAGTATTCAGCAAAACTATAGTTTTTTTGAAGTATTGGTGAAAGAGGTCTGGCCCTCTTTTTTTGAAACTGAAGTATTCACCATAACTATAGTATTTGTTTGGCAGGCGTTGGAATACTTTGGTTTTGAAATACTTTAGTGTTTCTGTAGTAGTATTATGTTTTTCCTTCAGTCTGAATACCTAATTTAGGGCTTTAGAAGCTTGGTGATTCTTCCGAGCTTTGGAGTGTTGACATTAATAACTTGAGCAAAACTTGTTCAGGTCAAAGAAATGTTCTGCATGGACAACAACGGCACAAACACAGAAGTACGACAGGTGAACCAACACTTGATGAAGGCTCTTGAGCAGTCTACTTTTAGAGTTTTGAACGTCACTCACATGAGTGAATTCAGAGCTGATGCTCATCCAGCAGCAACTGGAGGAAAGAAACACGATGATTGCATGCATTGGTGCTTGCCAGGACCAACCGATACATGGAACGATTTGCTAGCCGCAAATCTTGGAGCAATGGAGAGCTAACCTGAAAAAACTGAAGCCCTTGTGAGAATTCTCCTCCAATTTTTTCGCGTGGTACGAATATGATGGCACATTAATTCGAGAAGTGAATTCTCCACCGAACATTGAGCTTGTCCATATAGGTGGGTGATTTTTTTTTCTCCACTGTAACTTTGACACCGTAGAAGTTTGACACATTTAGGAGTTTTACTGATATATATACTTCTAAAGCCTAGATCAGTTTAATTGGACTCGGTTTGTTTGAACATTGTGCCTGATCAAATAGAGTGAAGCATTCCCCTGGACAGATTTATCTCCCTTCTTTTTGCTGTTCATGCATACACCAAAGCACACATCTCCATTATTTTCTGCAACTATATTTGTAGAATCAGATCGGAAACTATTTTGTAGCTATAAAATACTTTAGACTTTTGGTGTATATATACATGAGATACATGTCAGATAATACAGGCATGCTTGCATGACATCTGAAGCTCATCAAAGCATATGCTTATTTTTTATTTGGAATTAGAACCGAATTGTTCACTTTCATTTTAGACAATATAATCATTCCTGATTTCTTTGATGCTGCACACATGTACCTGTACAATTACTTGATAATTAGCACACGCTGACCTGAACAGTCATGTCACCCCTTACCTACGTGCAACCCATCTAGAATTCTATCAGGTATTGCTCCTCACGTCGAGCACCCACCTCACCTAGCTTCGTGCTTGCAAGCACGACGAAACTAGGCCAGCTCGCGCGCAAACTATATATCTAGCTGCACCGGAACAAACCACAAGCCAATCCCCTCTCCTCTTGATCATTCACTTTTCCGACGAGCTAGCACGATGAGGACGCCTTCGTCGTCGGTTCTCTCCTTCCTTGCCATGTCGGCGTTTGTCCTCGCCGGCTCGGCCATGGCGGACGGCTACGACCAGCCTGCCTACCAGAAGCCCGTGGAAGGCCTCGACTCCGGGTACTACTACAAGTCGTGCCCTGACATGGAGGGCATCGTGCAGAGGGCCGTCAAGAGGTCATTCGCCGCCGACTACACCATCGCCGCCGGCCTCATCCGCCTCTTCTTCCACGACTTTGCCGTCGGGGTACGTATTTGTACGAATCTGCACTGTACGTTTTTGCAAAGTTTGCATATATAGTGCTGATTCCAGTGCGTATCGTGTGGCTTCTGTTCTGATTAGGGAGTTGACGCGTCGATCCTGATAGATGCGCCGGGGAGCGAGAAGTCCGCGGCGCCGAGCAAGACGCTCCGGGGGTTCGGGCTGATCGAGTCCATCAAGGCGGAGCTGGAGGAGCATTGTCCCAAGACGGTCTCCTGCGCGGACATCCTCACCGCCGCCACCCGCGACGTGAGCAGGGAGGTCGGAGTGGGGTACTGGACGCTCAAGTTCGGCCGGAAGGACGGCCGCCAGTCCAGCGCCGACGCCGCCGACAAGTACGTTCCCATGGGCCGCGAGAGCATCACCGACCTCATCGCCTTCTTCGAGTCCAACGGCCTCAACGTCCGCGACCTCGTCGTCCTCTCCGGCGCGCACTCCATCGGCAAGGCCACCTGCGCCGCCGTCAAGCCGCGCCTGTGCAACGCCAAGCCGGAAACGCTGGATAGGAAGTACGGCGACTTCCTGCGCCGCAAGTGCCGCCATACTGGCCGCTTCGCGGAGTACGAGCGGGTGGAGCTCGACGGCGAGACGCCCACGGTGTTCGACAACGTTTACTTCAAGAACCTGCAGCGCAAGATGGGGCTTCTGGAGACCGACCAGAAGATGCTTGAGGACTCCCGGACCAGGAGCGTCGTCGAGGAGTTGGTAGGTGAGCCCGAGGACTTCAAGCACGAGTTTGCCATGTCCATGCGCCGGCTCGGCGAGGTGCAGGTGCTCACCGGCGACGAGGGGGAGGTCCGCCACAGGTGCTCCGCCATCAACAACTACTGATTGGCCCACAGTTCCACGCTACATAATTAAGAGCAAACAACGCATGTATACGTATTTGGTTAATTTTGTTGGTCCAGGAGAGAAATGCTGTTGTGTTTTTGCGTTTAATTCACTTGTTTTGGTTAATCCTTTTTAAACTGTACTCATTGTTCGTGGTGTAAAGTCATGTGTGTCCGGTATACTTTACTACTTATGGCTCAGACTGCGTGGTTTGAGCAGAAGAAGGGTAGGCGTTCTTTTGCAGCGATCTGATCGTTTTGACCAATGACCACTGTGCCATAATTTCTCTTCGACACTTTAGAACTTCTTTAAGAAGGTGTACAATTTCGGTCAATGGATATTTTCTCTTCGACACTTTGGATCAAGTAATAAGGCACACTTTAGAACTTCTTTAAAAATGTGTACAATTTCGGTTATTGGATATTTTCTCTTCGACACTTTGGATCAAGTAATAAGACCACAATTATTTTCTGTAGATTGTAACAATCTCATTCTCGCACAAACATTTGGAAGAATACCCTAGAATCTGTCAAGCTAATACCATCTTTCTTTTTTAGAGAAAAGGCCATAGCCCGGCATTAAAGTAATATAGTGCCTAAACGGATAAAAGATACTACAACGTATTGAACACATCTTACAACACAACACCACACCCACCCACTCACACCAAAGTCAGACACTCAGAGCTAAGGGTCATTTACTTTAAATCACCAAAAAATACTAAAGCACAACTGAGATCAAATCTTGATTGTGCCCTGGGCCGTGGACCGGGCAGAAAGGTTTACCCAGACAACGAAGCCCAACAAAAGTATGAGCCAGAACTGAAGTAAGGCCGGAGAACACACTCGGCTCGGCGGCAACACCAGAGGGCACCAAGGCGTAAACAAAGGGAAAGTGGAAAGAAATAGAGAACTTATCCAGTGAAATGACTCAATTAGTGCACCCAGAGCATCTGACTCCGGTTGACTAGCTAAAAGGTTTTAAAAATCCTAACTATGTTTTGAATTCTAATTTAAAATTTTAATTTTGTAATAACATGTTAGATATAAGTATTATCTGTGTCTAACTTTTTCCAGACTTTTTATAAATATTTTAAGTGGTCAATCAAAGTTGGGTGCACCGTGTGCACCAGTCTATTGGTTTCACAGGATACGTTACGTATCCAGTGAACGTAATAACAGTGAAACGAGACATTTGGTGCATCTGCTGCATCCGGCTCCGGTTGACCATCTAACAGGTTACCCCCAAATTTTAGTTTTTTCTTTTTATGTATTTTGTGTTTGTGTTTGGTTTTCGCTCAGTTTTTTCCTCAATTAATTGGCCAACTATCTTCTTAGGACATGTACAGTGCAGAACGCTTAGCCAGACGCTTTAAAAGTCAAAGCTCAATCGTGGATAAGCGTCAGGCGCTAAGGACGGATTTCTTTGTGCATTTTGCAAGCGCCTGATGCTTGTTTATGCGTCGATGCTAATAAAACCGCTAGGATTTGCATGGGAACTGCCGAGTCAACAGGGATTCGCTTCCTAGCGCCTCCTCCTTAGCGCCTGGGCTGTACATGCTCTTATATGTTATATGAAATGGCAGAGCTTTTGCCCTTGTTCTAAAAAAATCTGAAAAAAGTATGGGCATTGACATAACATAAATATAGATCATCCCAAAAATTCAAGTCTAAATTTGAAACACAATATCAACCATGAAAATGACAAATTTGTTATCCTAGTGATAATAGGCCAAATTTAAGTCCAACTTGCAATTGACACTATTTATTGCCGGACGTATCTATTTTACTTCTTGATCTATGTTATGAATTCTGATTTGAAATTTTCTGACACTTTAGATATGAGTATTACCTTGTCCAAGCTTTTCATACTTTTTGTAAATATTTTAAGTGGTCAATCAAAGTTGGGTGTAGCAGGCGCACCAATTTGTTGATTTAACGGGATAAGTTCTCCAACCAGTGCGCCATCAATTCCATATTTCCCTTGATCGGAGAGGGTTCTACCGCTGACGGGTGCAGATTATTTTTTTCCGAAAAAAATGATGCACGTAAATTTTATTATTTTTTTTAACAAAGTTTTACAAAAAAATACACTGACCAAACTGAAGTCATCTTTTTAGCGACATGTGCCGCTACACCTACAAGGTTGATGATGGGGTGGCCATGATTAGAGCCATGTGTTTGGATTTCACGACTACACACATCATCTAAAACTGGAGCACTAGTACAACAGACGCTCGCCACACACCGTATGCGCATGCCCCACGTCAAATCAAATGATTCACAAGGTCGGGATCCCTCTTTATTTCCCGGAGGGCTAGTTCTATTGCCGCCGTCTTTTGCGAACCCATCAACAGGATATGGATCAAGGCATTGACCTTAAGCCTATCGTCGATGCCACAACGACGCCAAACAGCGCCACCACCCTGCGCGCGTCCATCGACACGCGTCCGGCGCCAAAACCCAACTACGCAATGACGCAGAGACTCGTCGTTATCTACGCGGAAGAAACCACGCCGCTCCACCACAGAACCCCTATAGCCAACACCCGCTCAAAAAACGATGCCCCCAGGAGGAAGAACGGCACCACACGCCGCCATCGTCTGATCCTGGAGACCTAGATCTAGGGTTTCCCATGGAGCAGCTCGGATAAGGAGACGATCAATGCAGCAATGATGCCTTCGACATGGTAACGACAAAAATATGTTGCCATCGTCCACCATGACCGAAGTCGGTGGCAGTCGCATCTCCTTGAACCCGCAATCATCTAGGTCACCACCAACCGCGAGGTTGGTGACGCCACTATCTCCCGCATCTAGCACTTTCGATGTCGGAGAAATCTCCGGCCACCACATGCCTTCTGCGACACACCTAGGCTCGGGATACCATAATCCGCCGCCCCCAGGCGCACCGCCACATGGATCCATTCCAGACCAGACAGCCCCGACAGAGGGACGACATAACCATCATTTCCGGAGCTGCCACTCAGGGATCCTTGTGTTGCAGGTCGGCCGGCGACCCCAGCCGAGGTCGCCCTTCCTGCGTAGCCGGCCGAGCGAGCGCAACTTCACTGAGAGAAGCACCCGAAAGAATCATACCCGCTGTCGATCCAATCCGCCGCAAAGCGCTCCACCCCCCCCCCCCCCCCCCCCCCCACACACACACACACACACACACACAATTCATCTTCTTCGGTGGCATGGGAGATTCCCGATGACCACTTCTAAGGACGACAAGGGAGAGGGGAGGAAGGAAGGGGTTGACGGCTGGGGGCTATGGTTTGTCCCGTGGTTGTCCTGGAGGGAGTCAACGTAAGGAACCCTCTTTTGAATTATCTACTACCTCTGTCCCAAAAAGAATATCATTTATTTGTCTAAATTTGAATGTACCTAGATGACACATTCAAATTAGATAAAAAAACGACATCCTTCTTGGACGAAGGGAGTACTTTGTTTCATCGGAAGCTGACGGGAACCGAATGGGTTTCAGATAAAACGGATCCACATTTTGGCTTCGGAAGGCCCGTTGTACACTATTTTTGTGTCCAAATCCTAGCCGGGCTGGGGGTTGATCGGGGCGGCGCCTACTGAAGATGCTCTACACTGCTGTCGGTGATGATCCGGCCAAAAGGCCATCGCCATTAGGATCAACAATGTCGAAACGATTGGACATGATCGCAGAACTGCAATACTACGACACGCGTCAATGATACCGATCGTGCCTGCCGGATACAGAGATAGCACACATACGATCTACTACCTAGGATTCCGATCCTGACACCCACGCCCAAGATCTCTCGATCGGGTTGTCAAACCGAAAAGGACATGAATACCTCGACATCGATGTACAGTCGAGCACAGGACAGTGCTGCACTCGGTTACACCAGCATAGGACATGCGCGGCAATATTATTGGGAGAGATCTAGTCCGTCCAGCCACAGCTACCTTTGGGTCAAGCTATAATTCTCCCAACAAATAGAGAGGAACAAACGGATAGGTGATGGGCAAGAAATGAGAGAACATGTGGAGGTAGTGGAGCTATTGTCTACAGGAAGAAGGTCCACAATGGTTCCGGCGGGAGGGGAATCGTAGGGCCAATCTGCACCCTCCTCGCACGTTCTTGATCAGGGGGACGTTCCTTTTGATATCATCAGGGGATGGAAATCACCGGAATTATACAACGAGAGAAGACTAGACAACCATTGTATTCGATGGATGAATTGAGTACACCATCATATTAGTCGTTTGAATTATTTGGATCCATTGTTGCATTTCATAGGTAGTAAGTAACTAAGGAAAAGGTTCGACCGCATTTCACATTCTTTTCGTCCCTAATG
>QRDG01001104.1:235941-340189 GCA_012064385.1 Puccinellia tenuiflora | reverse complement strand
CTTTCCATCTCAAGGTTATATTGAAGTTCCCTAGACTTTACACGCTCAAGATCCAGCTGTCGCTGCCTTTCAATGTCACGCTCCATCTCAAGAGTTCTTTCCCTACAAAGATAATACACCAAAGAAAATAGGAACAATCACTTATGTCGTTTTTTACATATCAAGCAGAGAGGTAGCAGCTCCAAACCTATCAAGCGCTTGCATAAGCTCCATTTCCCTAGAACTTGTCTCTTCCAAGTACTTTTCACGAGTACGTCTAATAAGCAACTTCTTCTGTCGACGTTCTATAATTTCCTCTCTGAGCTTGGACCGTTCACTGTCAAGTTATGAAGTTAATACATATTCGATGAATACAAGTAATGCTAACAGTAAGTTTCAACACGTAATAAACTGGAGCAAAAAAAAAATGAAACTGCCAACGGATAAAGAAAAGCTTTCTATGAAGCATCATGTTCAAACTTATCACTCTCAACATCCAGAAAACAAATATGATTTAAATTTCAGTGCTCCTTATTACATGTCTTTAATGGCCTATGTTTCGTTAGGAGGCCAGATAAGAGTAACATTACTGTACTTACCATGATGACCAATGAGTGTGATCTTCATGGGATAAATTTAAATATTTAAAAAGATAGCATTGTAAAGATCAAAAACTACACCGGCACCCACACACTTCCCACAGTGATTGAGAATTTCGTGACCGGGAGAAGTAACTGCCAAGAGCTTAACGAATGAAGTACATTTAAGGACCAGGTGTAAAATGTTACATGTCAACTTACAGGGACCGTATATCTGCACGGATCTGCTGGAGCCGTTTATTAACTTCACTACCATCTTTAAAATCTGTAAATATAATTTCATTAGTGCACATCAAAGAAACAATATTAATGATGATAGTCATTAATAGTCATGGATCTTACTGGATGAGATGTATGGAACCACAATATCCTGGGGATATCCAACAAATTTCGGAACTGCTTTCTCCTTTTCAATAAGCTCTAATTCAATCTCAGCTTCTTCAAGTTCCTTGGTGTTGTAATTAATTAAGTGTTAGGATAAGATATTGAAAACATGGTGGCCAGAAACCTTGCATCACTAACCTGATATTCCTGATCAGATCTGATTGAGAAGAACTCGAAGTATGACTCAACAGAACTCAAAGAGGACAAAACCTATCAAAAAGGATTCACGAGAGCGGTTACCAGCACTGAAAGGAGCATGAAAGCACCACATGGCTACAGAAACTTTTAGTATAAAGAGAATATACATTTTGGTTTGTTGAAATATGAACAGGAATTCCAAAACATTGAAAAACTAACAGTAACTGGTGTTAGTGCATAGTATTACAATTGACAATAAAATAATTCTTAAGGGGACGGTAATTTGCTCCAACCATGACTAGAAGTTTGCTATTTGAAGAAGTATTAACCGCTTGTGTTGTTAAGTACAAATGTGCAAGCACACTCATAAATGCAAACTCTGTTGAGTTTAGAACTGAAACGGTGATTGATAGCATGGACATAAGCAAGAAAGAAGAAACAGAATACAGATGCAAAATAGGCATTTTAAAATGAATCATACGAAAGATTAAGACCTGAAGAATTGATTCACGGATGCCCTTATAATCAATGTTGACTGGTTTTGTAGTAGATCCTGTGAGAAGTTCTTTTAGAACCTAAAGGAAGAAACACAGAGTCAATACTCAGTATTCAAAACGTGCACACAATAATATAGGAAGTTCGTTAGCCATGACCCTAGGATGGAAAAAAAATCCATCCCAAGAACAAGAGAAAGGGGGAGGGGAGGGAGGGAGTGAGGGAGAGACTGTTTTAGCATCAGATTCATTTCTTAGCTGGCATAGAGCTCCGCAGAGATCTTTCTCCACGTCACCAAAACCTCCTAATAAGACATCAGAAAATTGTAAGCACATAGCATGAATACTCAATTGTTAAGGTTGAACAAAAGAAATGTGGGTAATTGAGAAGCATTAATTTACCAGTTACTGATGTTTGCATGTTTTCCAATTTCCTCCAAACACATTCAGGTACTAAAGCAATATCTTCAGAAGAAGAATAAACACATGCCTTTGAAAGCAACAGCAAGGACATTCGTGTCAAATAGCTCTCTTCTACTACATAGGAAAGCTGACCCACACCATTCAGAATGGAGTTACTTGATGCAAGAAATGACCGCAGATGATCTCTATCAACAAATGGAACATATTCAGTTAGCAAAGCCATCGCGTGCTTCCTTAAAAGCATTGAAGAGTCATAGAGAGCCAATGCTGATATCCTGTTCCATGTATGAGTAACCAAATGGGATGTCACCGTTGATCCAGATGGAAGCATATGTTGATTATAAGAAGGATATTGCAAATTAACTTCAGCAGTACTCGCCAAGTTAATAATCCTCCCAAGTTGCTGCAATGCAACAGAACGTTGTTCGGGTTCAGCATGACTCAACATTGTACAGAAGAGATTAATCAATGAGGTTTCACTATTCTTGAGGTCTTCAATTCCATCCGAAACCAAAAACGATAACCACTTCTCTGTCTGCAGTCTCCAAGATATCCTTGGTGCATGAGAGCAGAAGTGCTCGACTGCAGAACATACGGCACTAAGGACAGTACTCCAAGCAAGAACATTGGGCAGTTTGATCATATAGTCAAGCATAGTGGATGCCACCTGCCAGAACTGCTTTTCCTGATTCCCTACAATGATTTCCGCAAGACCTTCAAGAGCACACTCCCAGTGTTTTTGTGCAGGCTCCACCTCTTGTCTGTTGCTACTAGAAATTGTGTTTCCTTGAGTAACAGATCTTAGGCATTTTGCATACAGCAAACATTTTGCGATTGATAAAGACAGCCTAGAGGCCAACTGGTGGTTCCATTTCCAACTACCTTCGATGGACGGAGTAAGGTGTGAAATGACCTTCTCCAGGGCATCACAAAATTCTATGATACGGCCAGCAGGTGGAGAGTCAACACCCTTAGACTTTTCTGAATTGTCTGCAGACTTCACTAGCACCTGCTCTGCACTATCTTGCGCATTCTTCTCAAGTTGCATCATGGTATCCCCACTTAAGGAGTTTGCAGACTCTCTGGACTGGTTTCTCACAGAAAGGATGTTGATACCGAGTAATTCAATATTCTGAACTAGTATAGTTACACAACCATCAATAAGTGTATGGAAGCCTTGAAGATAACTAAACAGAAGTGATGGTGGGTCTGAACTGATACAGTCTACCCATACTAACAAGGAGCCCAATATCTCAATCCTCCTCTTAAAGGACAGATCAGGAAACAGAGACCCCAGAATGAAGATCAGCAACGGAACCTGAATCTTATCACCAGTTGCATCCTCTGAATGTTTACAACACCGGATAATTTCAAACAATTCTTCAAAACAAATCAACTCAAAATCGCTGCAGTCAGTTAAATGACCAATCACCTTTTCATCACCAGTTCCCTTCCTTAAGAAGTAGGATATCAGTGGCTTCATCAGACAGAGTACAGAGTCAAGGAAGGCTACATCAGTATAAGAAGCTCTACAAAGTGACACAAGAATGTGCACTACCCTTGGCATTTCAGGAACAATAGCCTCCAAGTGCTCAGCAACAACTGACTCGAGCAGGTAGAAAACAACAGCCTTAGCATTAGCAGCAATGTTTCCTCCCAACCAAGTAACTCCGTTTGCGAGTACAAGATGCTCCTTAATGCTTTCAAGGTAAGGCCACAAGCACATCTCAGAAAACCAACAAAGAACATCTTGTACTGCGCTTTTGGGGAGACATTTTAACTGTAACCCAACAGCTTCCAAAATGCTCTCTCCAAACGCGTGAAACAGTCTGCTCATAGTTGGAAAGAAGAAATGTAGTTCAGGAAGTAAGATCTGAAACAGTTTGTTCATGCTTGGTTGATCTGAAAATGTAGGTTCCTGCTTAAGCAAGTATTTATTGCAATCAGATTGCTCAATGTTAGCCGGCTTGATCTTCTGAACTGCAACTCCGTCCATCAAACAAAGCTCATCAGTGAAAATTGACAGCAAAGATGTAAGCTGTGAGAAATCAGAAGCAAGAAACAGTCTGTCGTTTATATATTCCTTGGCATAACGTGACACTGCCATCCAACCAAGAAATCGAGGAAGTGGGCTAGAAAACCTGGAGAATTCTGGTATCTTATGCATCCATGCTGATGGAGGAACTAAGCTTCTAAAACGAAAACCATCTTTTTTAATGCTGACAAGTTCTCTAGTATTATCGCTACCAGATGAAGCCAAAACCAGCTTCTGGAGAAGTGACCAACGTCTTTGTAGACCATGTAATTTTACCTTATCCAATTTCTTATCCCCTGCATTAACAGAACTATAAAGACATGTAAGCTGTCTGTTGAGGCTTTCAGCAGATTTCAATATGATATCAATCACAATATCTGGTGGACAAAATAGGTCAGTTGCTGAGTGCAACAAGAACAACAAGCTATCAAGAAGAATTTCATTAGACGAGTGCCCCTTCCTTTGAAATTGCTTCATAATGAATTGACAAAGCAGGGCTTGGTTCTTTCTGACCAGCGTTACAGCATCAACGAGGTATGTAGCTTCTGGTGAAATTTCTATAGCTTGCTTGTCATCTTCAGCATCATTTGGATGAACTTCCCCATCGGATATTTTTGCCTGGTATTCTGAGTCAAATCTTGCAGCTTGCAGGAGTAAATCTAGGACAGCTCTATCTCGCTTGTTCTCCAAACTGCTGACTGCCACTAGATCTAAATCTTTCACATGCAAACCTTTCAACTCAAAGGAAGCATTCCCTTGCATCAACTCTGAATGAGTACGTTCAATCTGATCCAGAGGCTCTGAGTTAAGCCGTAAATCAAGGAGAAAAAATGGGTTAACATAGCATTCTGCAGCTAACAGCAAAGCATCAATTCCGGCATTATGCCCCTCAACCGTGGGTTCTTGTTGCATGCACAGATTCAGTGCTAAGCGGCGAAATTCTAGAGCTCTTAATTCGCAGTCCTGGTGGTTCAACAGTAGTAGATAATCTGCCTGGGCATCATCGTAGTCAGCAGCAACAGTATTATCCAACTGAAAAAGGCCAGCCGGTAAATTTAAGTTGCTTTTTCTGCCCTCAGGAATGGTCTGGTCCAAATGACTAGTTACTTTATCATTGCCTTCCCGCAATTTATTTGTCAACTCAGATTGCTTCAGTTCTTCAGGAGCAAATAAGGAATTGCACAGTTCAAAACTTTCCACCCTCATGGTTGTTTCAGATGCATCTCGACCGTCAACATCTTCAGGGTTGCAGGAAGGTGATGCTGGGGAATTTGAAACAGGCAAAGCTGCTTGATCAACCTCAGGCATTGAACTTTTGCAGAGGTCAACGTCCGGTGGGAGTGGCATATGAGGATCCAAAATAGAAAGAAGTACACTGCAAGTGGAAGTTAAATTCAGTGCATTTTACTAGCATATACAGCAACTAATAATGGGCCTAATGATGAATTCACTCTATACATTTGCGCGTGCCCAATTAAAATATTTGAAAATGCCCTCAAAAAAAATTTTAATATTTGAAAAGATGATGTTAATGCACAAGTTGGTCCTCAACTTCAACCCATGGCTCATTTTGGCATCTCAATTCTTGGAAAGGGAAAATTAATCACTGTACTTTGTTCAATTGACACCACGAGGTGAGCTGGTGGGACATGCACACACTAAGTTGGCCAACTTGGGTGTCGACTCGGTTTATACCTCTTTTAAACCATTTCAAGAGTTTAAAGGGAAACTTGGCATCAGTTCATTTAAACCAAAACAAAGTTCCGTGTAAATGCCAAATTTATGCATTAGCCAAATAGTTATCACTGCTATATAGATAGAAACATGAATGTGTGGGTTGTGACTAGAGGGAGTAACTATAACATAATTAAGAGAGTATTTGGTACCCTCCAATCAGCATAAGTTATTACTCATTGTAGTCGTAAACTTATGTTACACCTGCAAGTATTGCTTACTGACCTTGGGGCGACAGCACCTCGCCGCCATTCAAGTTCTAGAGATGGGAGTACAGCAGGACTCTTGGCAGCTGTGCGAATTATGTTTAAGGCAATGCCGCAAGATTTTTCCTGTTTATCCAAATACATAGCAGAGACACCACCAAATGATATTGTGTCTTTCATGACACTTATAGCATGATCAATAAAAGGATCTAGCATCTCCAGAATGAAAAGTAATTTATGCTTGACTTCCTGAAAGTACGCACAGGATGCATGTTCAGGAAGCAGTAAAACAATCACTTTAAAAATATCAGGAAAGGAAAGATGAGGTTACTCTGTATTCTGTGAGAACATCATCCATATTTCCAGATATGGCCAATACAACATACTTCAGAGCTGCACGAGAACGGGAAAGAGATTGCCCAACTCCCTGACCAACATCATAAAGAAATCAAATCGTTTGATTGTCACATGGATATGGAAAACTGTAAGCAATTTAACAAAACCAATCATTGATGTCGATTCAGGATGGTGCAAGTAAAGTATCATAGTCATGATGAGGCTGCAACACTATGAACTCTGCTCAAACAACTGGATTTCATCTTAGATACAGGAAATCAAGGCACGCTAGCTCCACACGTTAGTACATCCCTTCAAGAGTAGTAACCCAAAAGGAGATAAGCTTAAATTGAAGCATTACTTTGTTTATTTGTTTTGTACAGGTACAAAACTTAAAGGTCTTATAGATAGGATACAGAATATGCAAGATTACACACATTAAAGGATATGCTAGTTTCCCACCATTGCTCTTGTGGAGTAAGTTATGACACACATACATACCTGGATAACATCCAGGAGGTCCTCCAAAAGTTCAACTGCAAGATCTACCTGTTTCATGTGTATATAGTCATAAAAGAGAAACACATTATAGAAAATCATAACTTGGACAAAATGATAGAGACCTTTCTTGTGATCATGGGCACCCAAGGTGATAATGGTCCCCTGCACAAATCAAGCAAAACACATGCTGCTTTTGCCTAGTAGTCAAAATAAGAGAAGTATCAACAATTTTCTGAAGAAAATAAATACTTCTACAGCAAGAGTTCAGAGTTGCAGAACGAACATGTGATGACAGGCACGATGAAAGATAACCAGCACAGCCTCTGAGAAGAGGATGAAAAACTGATGTTGATACTGACAATGTCACAATCTGCAGCCACAAAGTCATTGAGAAATGGCAGGTGAATGCCACTAATGCATGAAGAAGATAACAAATCATAAAAATCGAGGTACCAGGGAAAGAGCACTATGAACATCTGGATGCTTCCATTGGCTAAAACAATCATCGATCTGTTCGACAGGGCCAGGACTGAATGGAGGACGAAGCGCTACAAAACACACACACAAGAGCAACATCATATTATCAGATTCCACAACCACAACCACATGTTGTGTCATATACTGATGCCTTGCAGGTAGACCTGTTCCATTGTTTTCTTCTTTATTTAGAAGGGGTGCAGTTGGTTGTCACAGTTATATTTAAAGCCTCCAGGCGTCAGTAACCAAGAGGTCATAGGATAAAATCCTGGAAAATGCGGACAAACTAACATTTGATTGGACTAAACCCATAGTCTCCAGCCACAAGACATGGGTATCACACTGAGTTTACTAGCCACTAGCCACGTTGGCCTTGCATCTTTTAGTGTGGAATAGCATATGATTGTGCATGTGGGAATGTGTGGGTTATTTGGTAGCCAAAATTCTTATTCATTCATATTTCTGCTCATTTTAATTAAACAGTAGTAAAAGCAGCTAAGAAAGTGTCATTATATAAGGTCATCTTCCAATCAATACCTGGAAGAAGGGCTTGAACAAGTGGTAAGACAGACCAAATGTCTGAAGTAATTTCAGCAAGTTTGCAACCTAGCTGAGGCTACAAGTACAATCAAGAAAAAAGAGCGTTTTAGAATAAAACAGAGGCTACATACATAGAACTTGAAAGATATAAGGATGAAACAATATGACAAAGATACCTGTGATGCAGCTGCATAGAGTACATGAAGAATGCCTTCTTCAACAGCAGAAATATCCAAAATATTCAGAAAAGAGCCGTCGAAGTGATTTTCCGATAAAGCAAATTCTTCTCCAAACAAACTTGAGTAGTTTGTACGAAGTACTAGAATGGAAGCATCACTTTTAGGAATTTCATCAGAGACTTGACTCGGAAGCATGCCACCATTAGGTATTGGCTCATCAAAGAACGGTTCGGGCTCCAAAAGTTTTTGCAGCACCCTTGATGCCTTAGTTCAAGAAGCGAATGCTCAAAAAATCCTCCAATAGGAAAAATTGCATGACCAAAGAAGACAAAAAGATATGGACAAAGAACATACTCTGTGGCAAACAATTCCAAGGGTTTTGTCTCTGTGTGCTTTCCTTAAGAGTAGTACAGCTGTTTCAGGTCGAAATGCAAGCATACATGAAGCAGGATGAACAGAAGATGGACTCCGTGATCTCCTAGGCTGTGCCTGTACGAAAATAAAGAATTCAGAACATTAAAACCGGCATAAATTAATAGTATGCTTCTATACTCCACAAGAAAAATACATCCTATCAAAATGGGGTTACTAAACATTTACTAGTGATTAACCACCTCAAGTTCCCTTAGTGGTTTAAGTAGCAATTTCCTTTGAATGGCACAGAGATGCTCCCTATGGAATAAAACAAAGAGATGAACACCTCGAGTTCCCCTATTGGTTTAAGTGGCGATTTCCTTTGAATGGCACAGAGATGCTCTCCATGAACAAACAAAGAGGTGAATATCATATATAATAATAGAAAAATATTTTTGTATAATATAACATATGAATGGGAGTTTAATAATAGGTTGGAACGCTAAAATAAGTTGCCACTTTTGGAAATTTCAAACTATCAAACTCCATATTTCAATTGCCGCCGAGCAATCAGCCTTCTATTATGGTAGTTTTAATTAGAATGTTTGCCAAGAAATAGGTCCTTGTGGTAAAGCTGAGTGGCAGAGCACAGATACTAGGACCACAGAATCACAGATACATAGATTTTGATGTTATATGGTAGCTTGCCAGCATTAAATAGGTCCACATTCTCCAAAGTAGAACATTCATGCATATCTTAAGCAATCAAATCAGATACAATCAGAAACCATTCAATTCCTTTTTCTAAACATAAAATGGCCACATATGGAATAAAATAGGCTGGCTGTTCAGCAGCTCTGGTCATAAACCAGTCACACAGCAAGAAATGTTCCTGTTCTTGTGCTTTTGCAAGAAACCAAGAAACGGATTGCATGCCAATACTCTGTGTTTCATGACCCCGGCATGACCACTGAGAAGTTTGCCTAATGTCAGGACACAAATTAATGAAGATCCCAGATTATAGCAACCTAACTTATACGCTCCTACAGAACTTCAAAAGCCATTTTGTGGAATTGAACTAGTCAAGTTGCCTATACGATAGTCGTATCTCACGTGTGGTTTCAGCCGTTGCCAGAATGCAAGCATAAAAAACATATATCTCAACTACGTCGAAGAAGCATGAAAATGGATTGTGCAAATATTTCCTAGTTCCTATTAGTCAAGGTTAGCTCCAACCTAGGGTGGATATGCCTAATGTGGTCTTTTCAGAACTCGAAGAGGGGCTAGGTGTGTGTACAGTTAGTCAGCACTCAGCACTATGGATACTTGAAGTTCATTCAGAAACAGATGCACACAAGTTAAATGATTCTGTAAACATTTTAGATAACTGAGAAGCTATGTATGAGTGAATGCAAGTGCAGCACCATTTCAGCATATATCATAGTTCTTGATGTAGCCCACAATGACAGCACATAGCAGCAACTAGAGAAAAAGATGGACAGAAATGTGCAGAAAGAAAAATTACATACCTCAAAGTTTGAGGAAATGGTTGGAGTAGAAGCCAGACTAGTCTTTAGGGTATCTGAATCAGCAGAGTATATCGACGTTTTTGTAGCATCCCTGGAAATTCAGGGCACCGTGCCAATCAGATGACAGTGCTCGCACAAGGTGTGTTCACACATGAGTGCGTGCGCAGCAGCGCCCATGCACATAATGTATGAAAACTAAATATGAAGACAGGCAAGTAAGCATGTATGAGAAATGGACCACACCTTTCATTTATAAGCTGAAGGATTGGGTAAAATGGGCCAGCAAGCAGAGCCAAAAATCGAACACTGCTCTCTGGGGTGTCTGCGATGCTATTAAGGTCAGCCTGCAGTGTGAAGAGCAGCCCCCAGCCGGTCAACAGGGACAATATGCACACATGGGGGGAGCAGCAAATTACTAGCTAGCCCAGGAGCAAGAAAAAAATTACCTCAATCTGGGGCAGAAACGGAGGTAGCCTGCTTGCAATGTCTTTGAGTAACTAGATTCAATTTGCATCAGAAATAACTGATTAGGGTGGACATTTGATATCAAGACAAAAACAAGAAGTAAAGCAAGAGAACTCATATACCGCAGAGTACCTGGAGATGCATATTGTGGGAAGAATGAGATTGTTTCTGCGACGAAGAGATTAGCGGTGACAGATAGTTGACAAGAGGTTGGAATTCAGGTTCCAGGCCAGGTACAGGGATTCCGGTGAGCTGGATGAAGTAGATGGCAATGGGGCTGCCACGCAAACAAGAGATGCGGACGTAGCGGCAAGGTGTGTGGTTTCCCGGGTACACCATGTCGCGCTTGGGAGCTTCGCCGCGCGGGCGAACCTTGACGAAGGCCTCGGGCTTGTAGCGCAGCCCAGCGGTGACCTCCCATTCGAGGACGGACTTGTTGTAGATGCGTATGTGGGAGACGAGGCACGGCTCGTTGAGCTCGAGGAGGATCCACTCCTTGGTGTTGGTGGCGGTGGACCAGTGGGAGCGGAGGTCGGGCTCCAGCACGTTGGCCGCCTTCTGCCCCGCCGACTCGCGGGAGCACGCCTTCACCCGGAAACCCAGAGCCACGCCACCGTCGCTCCACTCCTCTCCCCTACCCTCCCTCTCCCTCTCCGGCGCCCCCTCCATACCTTCCCGTCTCCGCGACGGCGATTGGCTACTGCTACTCTCTGTGGCAGTAACACACAAGGGGGGAGGTTGAAGACGACCGGGTGGGGTATTCGTTGGGCCGCAAGCACGGGACGGATCGCGCCATTTCGGCCCATTAGCCGCTACACGTATAAAGTGCACTGATGAATATGTTGGATGTGATTCTAAAAAATAATCGCAATTTCTATTTCCCTGCCGACCTCGATCTAGCTTCCAGCGAGGTCACTCGCGTGGCCGCCGGATGTCGATCTAATGGTCCACGCGAGCGTTTGGTGGATCAGGCCAGGACCACACTTCGTCTCGTTGCTAGCAGTCTCCCCGTTCCCCATCCAAAGTTCCTCCAGATTGCGACCGGCGCACACCTCCGCCTAGCAGTTGGTTTGCCGCCGCCGCTGCCCTATACCGTGTTGCCTTACCTCCAATCCCCAGCCTCCTCCACGGGCTCCTCCATCACTATGGCCTTGCTCGGTCGCTGCCGCCCAGGTAGAGCACGGTTTTGCCTAAGCTCCCTCGCCGGCCGCGGCCTCCGCGGCTCCCACGCCGCCGCCTCCTGCTGTTACTGCCAGCGCCGTATGCGCTTCCGCCGCCGTCGAGACGGTTGAGGGCCGGCCGTCACGGGGCGAGCTGCTCGACATTTTTGGTCAATGCGATCTGGTTCGTGGGCCATCGACGCCGTTGAGAAGGCCAACTCTGGCCAGCCACCCCCGGGCTACCCATGAGCTGCGCGACCATGGGCCACATCCTCTATGACGAGTTCATGAGGTACAATGACAAGAACCTCAACTGAGACCGCTCCATCCTCTCCGCCGGCCACGGATGCATGCTCGCCCTGCACCAGTAGTCATGTTGAGATGTGGTTTTTTTTATAGAGCTGAGATGTACCCATGAGCTGCTCCATGAGCTGCTCCATGAGCTGCTGTCGTTGGGTACAGTTAATCCTTCCTTTGGAACTCCATATTTGATGCCTACAAATGTTGATGGGCAACACTGAACCTTGATTCAGGTTTGTTCCATCTAAGGCACTGAACCTCCATACACGTGCAGGATATGGTTGCTTTTGCGGTGGTTTAGCGGCTCTTCCGGCGAGGTTTTCTAGGACGGCGACGGTGTTCACTAAAACACATACATGATCCATCATGTTCTTGTTGATGTTTGATCTGGGATGTCTCTTTCCTAATCACTTTCAGTACGTAAAATACACAATGGATCTTCCTTTTATTTTTAATGCATTGAGATGTAATCGTTAAAATCGGTAATTACATCGTTCTACTTGCTGACACATGAAGTTACATTATGTATTGGATGTATTTTCAGAGAGTAGTGGATTTTTTTTCAGATATAGATGATGTGCTTTTGCCTTTGCGTGAAATGTAACTATACGCATGCTGGGCGGAGTTTATTTAGTACCTCAAATGTAGTTTCGGTTTACCCAGATGCAGTTATGTACATATGCATGTATTTTTAGTAGTATGCTGGAGTAGTAGGCTAGATGTAGTACATATGCATGTCTTATATTCTTTTCTCCAGATGTAACTTCTTTCGGATGGAACTTTCATGCCCAGTTCATATGTACTTTTCAGTTCATCAGTGATGGATACAATCAGGTTTTTTTTCCAAATGTAAATTCTTTGAATGGAACTTTTATTTTGAGATGGAGTTTTTACTTTATCAGTGATGGATACAACCAGGTTTTTTCACCCAAACTACACGATCTTACAATTGATTGATATATTCAAAATTCATGAAGCATAAAATTCATTATATGTTGTTAAAATAAGTCAGCTTTCGATAAAGTCATATCATGTAAAACTTTACATGTTGCTTGCAATGTTCAGGTGCTGCTTAGTGAGAGAAAGAATATGCCTGCCCAGATCATTCATTAACGTTGTAACCAACGTGCAAATGTTCATCAATGGCATTTGTCCACTTTGTGCAATCTTTCTTTAAAATAAACATCTACATCGTGTATCCATTTTATGTCACTAAATGAAATGGTGTCCATATTCATTTGTTCAATGTAATAATGCTCTGTAGAGCTCATGCCCATTGTTTGGCACTCGTGGTACTCCTCGAAATAAGAGGGCACTGCTGATAATCAACTATTACAGTAGTCAAAGTGTAAGTTAGCACACTTTTGAAAATCATGTCAAACACCATCATAATTCCACAGCAAAAGCAGTTGGTATCAACGTCTTAGCTCCAATAAAAATATTACTCGGTATGGCCAAAAATAAAGAAGACTGCGTTGCACATAAGCCTGAAATGCAAAACTTTCAAGGCACTATAACAAAGGTCAACGCCCCCTGCCATGACCACGGACGCGACCACACCGCATAGGTTTCCCTGCATGCGGATGAAACATTATTCAGAAAACAGCACATGTGATAATAAGCAAACTAAAAAAAGGAAGAAACATATGTCAAGCCCGCGGTAGGCTTTCTTAGGCTTCACCCTTGCTGTTTTCTCAACAAGTAGTCTTCAGGTTCGAGCGTCAGGAAGGGTGCAATAGCGAATGTCATTTCTCAACAAGGATTCACATGTCACCCATATTCATGTTCATCCGTATAACTTACACTTAACAGGTTCATCATAGCAGTCTCCCCTATATTCCAACTCGCTATCGTCTGTTCAACCACCTCAGCGATCATTTCTCCCCAGGATTGATCATCCCTACTGTCACACACAAACGGAAAGAAGTAAGTGATGCCTGTTAGTAGTAGTTGCCAGTAACCAATAAACTTTTGAGTCACGTGCAAAGCCTGAAAATCTGACATAATTTTACGTATAAGATAAGAATATTTTGAGGCTAAATAATACCGCAAGAAATAATACAAAAAAGCATCATATGGAAGGGATGACTGATGTGTTTTTTTGCATAAGTATTCATGGTGAATGTAGAATTAGTAGAGAATGGCATACTTAATCGCAAGAAATAACACCGCCGCTTAAAACAGAAGTAATGCAACTTTAAAAGAAAAGACTTCCATGGACCTTAGAATCTGCCAGGAGAACACATAACTCTTACAATAAATTCTTTAGCTCTTAAAATAAAAATTATTTATTCTACAGCCCGACCACTTGACAGAAACCATAATAACAATAGCAAAGCGATGCACCAAGAATGACATATCTGTTTCTGTTCAGTGCGTGGTGTTTTACCTGAAATGATATTGCAAGGGAGAATACAATACATGCCAGCACACAAGTATTTTGGTTTGCAAAAAAACCACGTCACCTGATCAATCAACCAAATAAATCAACTGACGAAAAAATTCTTAAGTTCTGAATCATCTAAGCCAGTTTGGAAAAGAAGCTTTATCTGCAAACAGACATTTAGAATAAGTAAGACATCCTTTCACAATCATAAGCATCACAAGTTTTTCTCCAACACATTTACAGCCAACACAAATCTGCTACGGAGATAGATATCAAATACCTGGAGATTCCATCCAGCCAGCATCATCGAGGTCCAGCCCAAGCCCTCGGGCTCGTGAAGGCGGCAAAATCCAAGTCGGTCAGGGAGCATAGTTGGGCAGAATCAACACAACCTGGAAACTACAGGAAGATATTAGTTCTGCCTTGTAAAGTATGGATCATATAGTAACACTAAGCTACAATGTTCTCATCAGATTTGAAAGAAAACTAAAAATTTCCATCAACTATACAAGAGGTCAATCACTCTTGTCTCGTACGTTTTCTCACTTACTCTTTGAACGCAATCAACTATTAAACGTTGCTTCTTATTTCATCACAGTTAAGCAAAAAGTTATGTGGTGTGGTCATTCCAACGAATGCTTTGTCTGCATTATTCTCATCAGCTCTAGGAAATCAAACTGAAAATTGCACTCATTAAAAAAATCTCAGAAGCGTCCAACTTATTAAGGGGAAGCATAATATATTCTCTCATGGATTTGCATGTCCTTGTGGTTCCCAGGGCTGATGTCAAGGTAGGAACCGTGAAGCCCCCATGTGGCCATGTGTTCATCTGTATCACGAAGACTGAAAATCTGCACCGGTCCAAAGAGAGATCCTAGAACAAACAATGGACCAGCGTGAAGAGAGATCGAAGATGGACATCCTACTTTTATTCCTCCTCTAGTTAGAGCGTCCAACTCGAGGAAAGGGAAGGAGGGTTGAAGGAAAGAACAGAGAGAAAGCCTACCTGTCTTGACGACGCCGATGTCCAGCTGCCGTTCCCATGGCGCTAGGTCATGCTGCGTCCAGGATCTCATGTCCTCCACCAGAAATCGCCGCTCCCTCTCCCTCTCCCTCTCCATCTCCCCCGGCCCATCCATGCAGTGCAACGAAACCACCATCCAAAGGGAATTTGTCGAAAACCTGGGGAATCAGAATTTGCCAGATTGATTATCCTTGTGGTGGCAAGGATCTGGGCGAATTCGAATTCCTAGGTGTGGGGATTGCCTACCTTGGCGGCGCCGCTCTCCACAATGCTAGAGACGGGCGCATGGAGGGGGTGGAGCGCTGGTGTATAGGGAGGTGCCAGGTGCGGCGCGGACAGGACGGCGGAGAGGTTAGGGCGGTAGTGGCAGGACCGGGGTGTAGGGCGGCGCGAGCTTGATGGCGATAGCAGGCAAGGCGAACAACGGCGGCGGCGATGGCGTGAGATTTTTTTTTGTTGAGCCGAGAACTATTTGCGCTGAGGAGTTACGCAGGCGGGCGGTGAGTTTTCCTGCCGGCAGAGTTTTCGTCTGCTCTATGTAATTGCTAAGTGCACACGGGAATAGGTTTAGATTGATCTTAGCGGTTCGATTTACCCAGGTGGGGCTGATCCGGTGGTGTTAGTCTGCCTGTGTACATTTGTGGGGTACGTTTAGCAAAGATCATGTTCGACAAAAAGATGGACAGAAATGTGCAGAAAGAAAAATTACATACCTCAAAGTTTGAGGAAATGGTTGGAGTAGAAGCCAGACTAGTCTTTAGGGTATCTGAATCAGCAGAGTATATCGACGTTTTTGTAGCATCCCTGGAAATTCAGGGCACCGTGCCAATCAGATGACAGTGCTCGCACAAGGTGTGTTCACACATGAGTGCGTGCGCAGCAGCGCCCATGCACATAATGTATGAAAACTAAATATGAAGACAGGCAAGTAAGCATGTATGAGAAATGGACCACACCTTTCATTTATAAGCTGAAGGATTGGGTAAAATGGGCCAGCAAGCAGAGCCAAAAATCGAACACTGCTCTCTGGGGTGTCTGCGATGCTATTAAGGTCAGCCTGCAGTGTGAAGAGCAGCCCCCAGCCGGTCAACAGGGACAATATGCACACATGGGGGGAGCAGCAAATTACTAGCTAGCCCAGGAGCAAGAAAAAAATTACCTCAATCTGGGGCAGAAACGGAGGTAGCCTGCTTGCAATGTCTTTGAGTAACTAGATTCAATTTGCATCAGAAATAACTGATTAGGGTGGACATTTGATATCAAGACAAAAACAAGAAGTAAAGCAAGAGAACTCATATACCGCAGAGTACCTGGAGATGCATATTGTGGGAAGAATGAGATTGTTTCTGCGACGAAGAGATTAGCGGTGACAGATAGTTGACAAGAGGTTGGAATTCAGGTTCCAGGCCAGGTACAGGGATTCCGGTGAGCTGGATGAAGTAGATGGCAATGGAGCTGCCACGCAAACAAGAGATGCGGACGTAGCGGCAAGGTGTGTGGTTTCCCGGGTACACCATGTCGCGCTTGGGAGCTTCGCCGCGCGGGCGAACCTTGACGAAGGCCTCGGGCTTGTAGCGCAGCCCAGCGGTGACCTCCCATTCGAGGACGGACTTGTTGTAGATGCGTATGTGGGAGACGAGGCACGGCTCGTTGAGCTCGAGGAGGATCCACTCCTTGGTGTTGGTGGCGGTGGACCAGTGGGAGCGGAGGTCGGGCTCCAGCACGTTGGCCGCCTTCTGCCCCGCCGACTCGCGGGAGCACGCCTTCACCCGGAAACCCAGAGCCACGCCACCGTCGCTCCACTCCTCTCCCCTACCCTCCCTCTCCCTCTCCGGCGCCCCCTCCATACCTTCCCGTCTCCGCGACGGCGATTGGCTACTGCTACTCTCTGTGGCAGTAACACACAAGGGGGGAGGTTGAAGACGACCGGGTGGGGTATTCGTTGGGCCGCAAGCACGGGACGGATCGCGCCATTTCGGCCCATTAGCCGCTACACGTATAAAGTGCACTGATGAATATGTTGGATGTGATTCTAAAAAATAATCGCAATTTCTATTTCCCTGCCAACCTCGATCTAACTTCCAGCGAGGTCACTCGCGTGGCCACCGGATGTCGATCTAATGGTCCACGCGAGCGTTTGGTGGATCAGGCCAGGACCACACTTCGTCTCGTTGCTAACAGTCTCCCCGTTCCCCATCCAAAGTTCATCCAGATTGCGACCGACGCACACCTCCGCCTAGCAGTTGGTTTGCCGCCGCCGCTGCCCTATACCGTGTTGCCTTACCTCCAATCCCCAGCCTCCTCCACGAGCTCCTCCATCACTATGGCCTTGCTCGGTCGCTGCCGCCCAGGCAGAGCACAGTTCCGCCTAAGCTCCCTCGCCGGCCGCGGCCTCCGCGGCTCCCACGCCGCCGCCTCCTGCTGTTGCTGCCAGCGCCGTATGCGCTTCCGCCGCCGTCGAGACGGTCGAGGGCCGGCCGTCACGGGGCGAGCTGCTCGACATTTTGGTCAATGCGATCTGGTTCGTGGCCATCGACGCCGTTGAGAAGGCCAACTCTGGCCAGCCACCCCCGGGCTACCCATGAGCTCTGCGACCATGGGCCAGGTTTGTTGTAAATTCTCTGGATGAAACTTTTATTTTGATACGTAACTTCTAGTTCAATCAGTGATGGATACAACCAGGTTTTTTCCCCAAATGTAAATTATTTGGATGGAATTTTTATTTTGCGATGTAGTTTCTAGTTCATCAATGATGGATACAACAAGGTTTTTTTTTTTCCCCAAATGTAAATTCTTCGGATGGAACTTTTATTTTGATACGTATTTTTTAGTTCATCGGTGATGGATACAACCAGGTTTTTTCCCTAATGTAAATTATTTGGATGGAACTTTTATTTTGAGCTGTAATTTCTAGTTCATAAGTGATGGATACAACCAGGTTTTTCTTCCAAAATGTTTTTGATGGAACTTTTATTTTGAGATGTAATTTTTAGTTCATCGGTGATGGATACAACCGGTGTTTTTTTTTTTCTAAATGTAAATTCTTCAGATGGAACTTTTATTAGGTTTTTCTTTGATGATTGGGTGTAAAAGAGGGAGAAAGTTCAAGTAAAAAAAAACGAGAGTGAGAAAGTTTCACGTGGGGGCCGGGCATGGCTAGCAGGCAAGCCGATCTGGGTTGGGATGGCTAGCTCGCGCTCCGCGCGTGGGTGCACGAGCCCGGTAATAAACCCCGCGCACAGCGATTTGCGTATTCCAGAAAAGGAAAGGTGAGAGCTGTCCACGTGACCTCGCGATACGCTAATCCTAGGTCGACCTCGCTCTAGCAACGTCCAAAAATAATTAAAGAATATTCTGAAAAAGGATAATCAAAGGAAAAGTATACATATTGTACATATGCCACGAAAATATACCCTATACTGAGATATTCCATGGAGAAAAAACAAACTTTGGTGTTCCTAGAAACGTTGGGCACGGCGTTTGGACTTATATAGGCTAAAACTAAAACGGGTATTTGAAGATTAAAAAAAAGCCCTGTTTTTCTTTCTGAAAAGACAATATTTCTTTCATACCTTTGCATTGAAAAAAAAATTGAAATCAAAATAATATGGCCTTTTAACTATAGGTTGAGGTGCTAAAAAATGTCAAAATAATCCGGAAAAAAATCGGTTATACATTAACATATTTTATGTGCGCACATAAAGTTTAGTGAAAAATATTTTTTGTGGCCTATGTATAAAATGTAAAGTAATGTATGATGAAATGTTATCGGAGCGCTGATTTTTTATATTTACACATGCCATAAAAAATGTTTGTATTCACGAAACTTGTGCGCGCACCTAGAAGGTGGAGATGAACACCAGAAAAGGAAATTTCAGAGTTTTTACATTTTAAAATGGGTTTTGACCGTGGGAGGATATGCTCCTACGGCCCAAATGTTTTTTTAGGAGAAATGCCACTATAAAACTTAAAAAGTCAACTAAATATTACATTCCTCAATTCTTCTCCCGTACCTCATCCATCTCATGGATATTATATCTGGTTACTCAAGCGTGGCAATAATAGTGACTGCAATTGGCCTAGCTAGTCTAGGAATGAGCGGGAGCATGAAGTAAGATTGAGGTTGGGCTATGCCAGCGGCAGAGTTTGCCAACAATGATTGGGGGGGGGGGGGGGGGACAGAAAATATGAATGTTCGGAGGGACAAAAGACTCTATTTTTCATCCAAGTCCTTAAAAAATCTTCATTGATTCTCCAAAGTCTGGGGTCCCCCCTACATACACATAGCTTCGCCGCTAGGCTATGCCCAGTAGGGCTTCAACAACTCATGAATACATCGTGGCAATCGAGTGGTGAGGATATAAACGTAAAGTACTTTTTCACAGGGAAAACTTTCATCATGTAGGCACTTATGGATCTTGCGCGTCAACCCCCATCAGCCTATTCTGAATTGCCCATTGTCCAAAACAGACATGTAAAGAGATTCTCAACCATCGCCACCGTCCAGTGGGCTTTACATCAAAATCAAGATGCGGAGGCTGGTTGTTGTGACGACAAGGAGGTGAAGGATAATAGAGTGACAGCGGCTAGGTTTTTATTTCCTCTTGTACATGAACTTGGGTGGCGCCTAGATAAATAAATTTGAGTGGTGTTAGTGACGGAGGAGTGTGTTGGTTCTTGGTTCTCCTATTTAGTTATTTTCGTTATGTTGATCTTCTTTCGGACAACCCTTGTGTCTTCGGTCACAATGTTTTCAACAGTCTCACATTCATATGTATTGGGTGGGAAGCTCATGTGACCCTTCAAACCCTTTAAGGCTTGATCTTATGCAGTTTATTCATCAGGGGCATGCATGAACACCAGGATGCGAATGGTGGATACACTTTGAACTAATTTATGAGTTTTATTGGGATTCTTTGTTGTTCGGTTGTGTTTCGGATTTATTTTATTCATGGTATTATCTTTACTAGCTTGATGAATAAAGTCATATCGCTGATATCATTCGATCTCTATATGTTCACCTATTAGTCGCTAAGATGAGGCTACGTACGAGCATGATTTGATTGCCCCGGGGTCTTAGGGATATCCAATGGTGATATATTAGAGAATGACACATGGGATGAGTGTTCTATTGGAAGATAAAGAAATATAGAAAAAATGTTTGCTTTGACCTAGCTAAGAAATACAATCTCTTGTGAAAATTAAACATTTTTCTACATTACACTAGATATTAATTATCCATTTTCTTTATTTTATTCACACATTAATTTTCGGAGCATTCAGACAATAACCATTGAAAACAACTAAGAGATAACATATTTTTCTGTCTTCTATACACAATACGCAAGGAATAAGATAAGATTAGTAGCGTAGTCAGTACGAGGGCATGCCCCCGGCCACCTGCGTTGTAGCTATAGTACGCGACTGTAACTACAGTCAAGCCTTAGGCCTGTCTACGTCCCTGGATAAGAACTTCCAAATTCGCTAGATTTCATCAGAACAGCCTAAGCAATAATCAATCAGACACACACTAGCTCTGCCAATCATCTGTCGTGGAACGTAATTACATACATACTTTGTGGTCACAATACGAACACTAACACACACTTGGTCTGCCATGATTTATTTGGCCTCCTGAATGATTTCTCAAAAGGAGATTTAGATGTCTCGAGGCTGAATTATGGTGTGATCACCCTGGTGCCAAAAGGTAATGATGCGGACAGAATTCAAAAATATAGGCCTATCTGCCTACTTAATGTCACCTTTAAGATATTGACCAAGGTTTTGGTTAATAGACTTACACAGGTGATCCAGAAGGTGATTAAACCTAATCAGACTGCTTTTTTGAAAGGGAGGTATATCTTGGAAGGGGTGAGTGTGTTGCATGAGGTGTTAGACGATCTTAAGAAGAATAAAAAATCTGGGGTGTTATTCAAAATTGACTTTGAGAAAGCCTTTGATAAGATCAAGTGGCCTTTCCTAGTCCAAATTTTGAAAATAAAAGGCTTCCCAAACAGTTTTATTGACATGATCATGAAAGTGGTCTCGAGTGGGAAAGTATGTGTGAATGTAAATGGCGAAATTGGTTCATATTTCTCAACATATCAGGGGCTGAGGCAAGGAGATCCCTTATCACCTCTCCTCTTTGATATTGCTGTAGATGTCTTGGCAATTTTGATTGAAAGGGCGCAGGACGTGGGTTTAATCAGTGGCTTGGCGAGTAACTTGACAGATGGGGGTGTGTCAATCTTGCAATACGCAGATGATACAATACTCATGTTTGAAAATAATCTCGAACAGGCAAAAAACCTAAAAATCATTCTATGCCTTTTTGAGCAAATGTCGGGGCTGAAAATTAACTTTCACAAGAGTGATTTGTACTGTATTGGGCTGGCTGAGGAGGTTGCTAGTTCTTTTGAGGAGATTATGACCTGCAAATCTGGTAAGTTGCCAATGAAATATTTAGGGATTTTGGTGGACAAGAAAAGACTAGGTTTAACTAGTTGGAGACCAACAGAGGATAAAATGGGGGGTAAGCTTAGCCCCTGGCAAAAAATGCTTGCTATGGGAGGGAGGACTACTTTAATCAATGCTTCACTCACAAGTGTTCCCCTATACATGCTTTCCTTTTATAGAGTTCCTGTTGGCTCTAAGGAAAATATGAATAGGATAAGGAATAATTTCTTGTGGAGTGGTGATAAAGAGAGAAAGAAATACCACTTAGTTAACTGGAGAGAGGTGTGCCTTCCGAAAGACCAAGGTGGTCTTGGGATTTTGGACTTGGAAATCATGAATATCTCCTTGTTGGCTAAGTGGCTGTGGAAATTATTTAATGAATCGGGCTTATGGCAGGGTATCTTGACTCAGAAATATTTAAAGAAAAAAACCCTGTGCCAAGTCAAGGTGAGGCCTGGTGACTCACATTTCTGGCAAGGGCTGATGGAGATTAAAAATCTCTTTTGGCCTTGCTGCAGAGTGCAAGTGGGCCTGGGTGATAGAACTAGTTTCTGGGAAGATCACTGGATTGCTGATTCCAGCTTTTCTAGTAAATTCCTCAGACTCTTTTCTGTTAGCCTAAATAAAGAAGTCACAGTTCGAGAGGTTCTGCTAGGTGGTTTTGACATTTTGAAATTTAGGAGAATTTTGAATGGAGTCTTGATGGACCAGATGCGATGTTTGCAACAGTTGGTAGGGGGTTTTGAACTAGGACCTGAACCTGATAGATTGAAATGGAAACTCACTCACACGGGAGAGTTCTCAGTTAAGTCCTTCTATTCGTTGATGCAAAGTGGTAGGGTGGTACCGTATAGATTTCTGTGGAAAGTAAAAATTCCTCTAAGGGTTAGAACCTTCCTATGGTTAGTACTAAAGAAAAGTATCTTGACTAGGGATGTGTTGCTTCGTAGGGGGGGAGAGTGTGAATCGAAATGTCTTTTTTGTGGCATGGATGAGTCTATCTCGCACCTGTTTTTTCTATGCCCGTTAGCTAGGTACATCTGGAATGTGGTCAGTTGTGCTTTTGGGGTAAACTGCCAATTCCAGAATATAGATCAAGGTATTGCCTGGTTGAATGGGTTTGGGAAAAAGAAAAGGAATATCTTGTCTGTAGGGATGGCATCTATCATTTGGCATATCTGGAAAACAAGGAATGCTGCCTGTTTTCAAGGAGAATGGCCTGTAGAGCCATACCTTGTGATTATCAGAATATGCGATGGGATTCAGAAATGGTGTATCTTGCAGGTGTCACAGGACGCAAAGGGAATACTCAAGTTTTACGCTAAGCTGCTGGAGAGAGTCGCAAAGGAGGTGTTTGGTGCCAGGAGGAGATGGTCGACATGGACGCTGAAGTTGACGTTGTAGGGGTAGAAGCTGTGAGGTGTTCTCGACATAGGACGGGGACCTGCATTTCCTTCTTGTCTGCAATGTGGAAACATATGTATCTGGACCTATTAGTCTTGCTGCGTAGTGAGGTTTGGAGGGAGGGGCTTTTGCTGTGTTTGTAAGGTTTCGGTGGTTAATGTACTGGTTTCGTTAATGAAATCGGGGGTCACCCTTTTTATCTAAAAAAAAAACGAACACTAACACACATACGCAAAAGAAGCAACTATTAATTCTTGTATTCACGCAACCTCCGAATCAGGAGCAGAGAAGAAACCAAGGTATACGTATATATCAGAGAGAGAAAAGAAAAATAGACAATATAGTGTCGAGAGGGATAGCTGTCTGCTGGCTCTCGCTGTACACAGAGGAAGCAGACCCGGATGGGATGTACTAGATCAAATGTAGGTCTGCTTGGAGAGCTTGAAACCCGAGATGAGAGCGGAGAGCGCGAGGCAGACGAAGGCGAAGAAGGCCATGCTGATGGATGCGGCGGACGAGTCGGTGAAGACGTTGTCCCCGCCCTCGCGCATGCGGTTGGTGAGCGGGATCGCCGCCGACAGCGCGGACATCAGGAGGTACGCCGTCACCTGGAAGAGATCGAATCACGGAGACAAGGTCAAGAATTCTTCAGATCGTGTGTCCCCTCAAAATAAAAATACTGTATAATATATCTTCAGATTGTGTGTGGTCTTTTACTTCGAGGGGAAGAAAACTTCATAGAAACATAGGAACTCCACGATCTACAACGACATGTGTGCCACCCTATCATTGGTCCCGATCGAGCGTTGATCATTACCAAAACATCACGATGTTGAGTATTTTTATGGAGGGATGTTGAATGTTTCGCAAAAGTCAATTAACCAACGGAACCGTGGAAATAAACAGAAATGGCTACTACCCGTAGTCAGAATTACATCCGTTCTTCCAGTTCCCCGCAAAAAATAGAAGTTCCGATCAAGCTCCTACAAGGCAACACAATGCGTGTTGACTTTCGGTGTTCCTTCTGACCCATAGGTATAAGATATGAAGTGGAAGTGCCGTGTGTCCGTGTACAACTAATTTAGCTTCCGAAATGGATTAAAGTTCCAGCACATTACAGTTTGCGCAATAATGTACTAATTCCAGCTCATGTACTAAGCTGTACCAGTTGTCCTAACGACGAGCTACGCATCACACGGCCGGCTTCTCATTCACAGAACCACCAGCTAATTCCCTGGCTAAGGATAAAGAATATTCTAGAAACTAAAATTCCCTAGCTAGCTACACGGAATCTCTTGCCTTCCCTACCGTGCACGTAATTATGCTTATCTTGTAACCTCGTTCGATCAAGACAACGGGGTTAATTCATGTTGACACTTGTCCGAGCTAGACAAATATGCCAGCGGGGCAAGGACAAGAATGGCCGAGGTGGAATTGAGAGCGGATACGCCCAAGGTTGCTTTGCTGACCTGGTCTCCGGCGAAGTCGACGAGGAGGCCGACGTTTCCCTGGAGGTCCTGGCCGCCGTTGAGCCGGACGCCGTGCCGCACCAGCTGCAGCGTGGTGTAGATGAACGCCAGCAGCCCGACAGCGACTATGTACCTGAAAGTCGATCGAGCCGCCGATCGACACCAAACGTTAGTTGATTATTAATCATTACGCCTCACACGCCACGCAAGCGTCGATCTGATCGATCGTGCGTTGCGTTGCACGGCAATGGAAATGGCCGGCGGGAGACGGGGAGAGGCATGCGCACTTGTACTCCTGGTAGTGGTCGAACTGCCTCCAGTCGCCGTGGTCGTTGGCGACCATGATGAGGAAGGCCAGCAGGGAGAAGGCGCACGCCGCCACCCGCAGCGCCGACCCGGATTTGTCCAGGAGGTCCTGCCGCCGCCAGCGCCCCACGATGGCGCCCACCGCGCCTCCTCCTCCGGCCGAGGCGCCGTCGGCCCCAGCCGGCACGCTGGCCTTCTCCACGTCGCCGGCGGCGGCGGCGGGGGCGTCGCTCATGGCGTGCGTACGTTCGCGAGGCTTCTTGGGATTTGGAGTGGAGATACGGGATGGAATTGGTTCAGTTTTGATCAGTTGGATTGGTTAATCGATCGGTTTGGTGCCTGCTGGCGAGGTGTTATACAGCGAGGCGAGGCGAGGCGACGAGTACTGCGCGCCATTTTGGGCCGGCAAAGGATCTTCTGCGCCACCGTGTGAGCCAGGTTATGTTAAGAAAATGCAACTGGACCTGACTAACAGCACCAGCTTACCTTGAGGTTTAAATTTCTTATCTAAACGTCGGTCATACGCGTCATATAATGTTGCCGTGTCCAGAGAGACAAATAGGTCATAATCTGCTGTCTACAACTTCACAGTTCACACGTCTTGCAAGTGCAAAGATCGTTCTGATTTATGTTTTTGTTCAGTTTGTGCGTCATATCAGGTTTTGAGTCTCCAGTGCCTGTTCCGCATACTTTCTGTTTCCATCAGGAATCTGAATATGAATCCGTAAGAGCAACTCCAGCCGTTGGCCCTCCCAGGGTATCCGGCGAAGTCTTTTTAGCCCCTTCGCCGGCGCCCCCCAAGTCTTGGGGAGGCCTCGGTTCCCACTCGCCCCCCAGCTTTCGGCCCCCAAGACTCTTTTTTTGAATCGACATGTTCCCGCTACATATCGGCGATCGCAAGTTCGGTGATCCAGCCACAATTCGGCGATCAAGTTGCATAGTTTTAGACAAAAAAACATAATTCGGCGATCAAAAGCGGCCAAATCGACGACGTCGACCTCAAATCGCCGGCTCGTCGTCCTCCACTTGCACCACGACGGAGGAGTCGGCGGTCAAGTTGCATAGTTTTAGACAAAAAAAACATAATTCGGCGATCAAAAGCGGCCAAATCGACGACGTCGACCTCAAATCGCCGGCTCGTCGTCCTCCACTTGCACCACGACGGAGGAGTCGGTCGATGGCGCAGCGATCGGCGGCGACGATGCCGGCGTGGTGACGGTGCTCGGCGTCGATTTCGTGGTGGAGCCTTCCGTTGGCGGAGTCGGGGTCATCGTCGGGGGCGGAGTCGGGGTCGGGGTCGGCGCTGGTATCTCGTTCAGGATGAGGTCGCGGTGGCTCATGTACCACGCCTTGACCTTGTCGTCCATGATCGTCCCCGGGTCGGCGCTCATGAGGAACGCCAGATCGGTGTTCCTCTTCTTGGCCGCGACGTTGGTCTTGAGGAGCTCGATCTTCATGTCTTGTTTCTCCATCATCTGCGACCACCTCGCCTCGCACTTCTCCTCCCTCTTGACGGCGTGGGTCTTGGCGTCGGCGATGCACTTCTCGATCGACGTGTGCAGCCTTTCTGTCGCCGGTGCACTAGCCCTCGCCGCCTTCGCCTTCTTGTTCCCTTCTGGACGTCCATCCGAGGCTGCCGATCCCGGCGCGTCGGGGTTGAAGGGTTCTTTCCCCTTGCCGAGGTTCACACGAACCTCGGCCCACTTCTCGCACTTCTCGATCCTGGAGAAGACATGGAGGAACTTGAACTCGGCGTCTTTGCTGTCCTGCCGGTACATCTCGAACATCCGGACCATCTGCCGGCGCGCAACAAAAGGAAATGTCAGCCGAAGTAGAACGAACAGGCCATGGGCTCCGGGCGAGGGGTTTACCTGTCGCTCGACGTCGGCGCCGCTCTCCGGGCGAGCCATGACCTCCTCGACGATCCCGTGCCATTTGCTGCAGGCCGCCTAAACGACCGCCCAGTGGTTTGCCATCGCTTTCTCGCCGCGCTCCATGTAAATTCCTTTAAACTCGGGGTCGCAAGCTTGCGCTCGTCGAACAATCTCTTCACCCTCGCCCAATAGTTCTCCGAGTTCTGATTTGCACCGGTGATTGGGTCAATGCTCACCATCTTCCACACTTCGGCGAGACACTCGTCTTCCTTGGCGGATGATAGCGCGAGAGGTGTTAATCAATCACGCTTCGTTGGGCACCCCAAGAGGAAGGTTTGAGGAGCACAGCAGCAAGTTTTCCCTCAGTTAGAAACCAAGGTTATCGAACCAGTAGGAGTGAGGAATGCTTCAGAAGGTTGTCCACAACTTCAATGGCGCCAGAAAAAGAGCTGTTGCAGGGGAGACAGTGGAACCTGCAGAACACAATCAAACTACTTTGCCCCAACGAAGCAGTGAGGTTGTCAATCTCACCGGCCTTGCTGAATACAAAGGATTAAATGTATGTGTGGAAGGAAGCTTGTTTGCAGTAAATGAAAGCAGTAGAGCAGTTGATTTAATTGCAGATGTAAAAGAATAGACCGGGGTCCACAGTTCACTAGTGGTGTCTTCTCCATAAATAAAATACTACACATGCTGGGTAACAAATTACAGCTGGGCAATTGACAGAATAGAGAATGCATGACAATGCATGAACATTGCATAATACAGAGGATGATGATGTCTGTATGAGATGCTTTGGGCATTACGACAAAATACATAGATAGCTGTTCCAAGCATACACCTATGCCTAAATAGTCCACCTTTGAGATAACATACCGTAAAATCTCTCCAGTATTAAGTTGCAAGCAACAGACAATTGCATGAAGAACTGTGCATAAAGTTTACTCCCTAGTAGCAACGGCACTCCCCCGTCCTTATATGTTTCTGTCACTCAAGCCAAGGCACACAGGGACCGAACCCACTATCTAGCATAAATACTCCCTCTTGGAGATACAAGCAACTACTTGATCAAGGCAATTACAAGTACCGGAAAGCATGCAAGATCACAAATAACATAGACATGATAATATCAATAATCAACATCACAAGGTACTTCTCTATTCATCGCATCCCAGCAAACACAACATGTAGCGTTACAATAAGATGATCTTGATCATGATAGGCAGCTCACAAGATCTAAACATGATAGCACAAGAGGAGAAGACTACCATCTAGCTACTGCATGGACCCGTAGTCCAAGGATGAACTACTCACACATCTGTCCGGAGGCGGGCATGGTGGTGTAGAGCCCTCCGGCGATGATCTCCCTCTCCGGCAGGGTGCCGGGGAGAGCTTCAGAACCCTCCCGAACTAGGGTTGACAACGGCGGCGGCGATGGATGTTTTTCTGGAATTTTGATCGGGTCCTTAGGGTTTTTTCGTCGGAGGGATTATATAGGCGAAAGGGCGGCGTCGGTGGAGGCCCGAGGGGGCCACACCACCTGGTGGCGCGGCAGACAGGTGGGCCGCGCCACCCTAGGGTGTGGTCGCCCTCTGGTGCGTCTTCGGCTCCCCTTTGGACTCCGTGTGCGTGACGAAATTATAAGATCCTGGGTTTTTGTCCCGTCCGATTCCGAGAATATTTCCTTAAGTACTTTTCTGAAACGGAAAAAACAGCAGAAAACAGGAACTGGCACTGGGGCATCTTGTTAATATGTTAGTTCCAAAAATGCATAAAAATGCTATTAGATGTAAACAAAACATGTAGAAAATGGTATGAAAACAAGCATGGATCATAAGAAATTATAGATACGTCAGAGACGTATCAGCATCCCCAAGCTTAGTTCTATTCGTCCTCGAGTAGGTAGAACGATAACAAATAATTTCTTAGGAGACATGCAAACTCACAATCTAGATCAACATAGTAATGCAAAACACATGATGTGAATAAGGTGATCCAAAACAATTGTCTATAGTTGACATTAAGCAAACAATGATTAACAAATGCTAGCTAAAAAAAGCTAGAACTTTTCATGAATCAGCGTGTTGGAGACTAGGAACCATACATAAGGTTTTGAAAGAAGAATTGTAAATTGTGTCTCCAATGTAAAATGTCAATCAATCTTCAAAGCATCAAATTCAGTTAATAATAGAAATAGCCAAGCTCAAGTCAAGTGTCCTTAATCCATCCACTTAACTTATCAACTGTTATGTAGTCCACTCAACTAATACAAGCAAGAAGAAGGCTTGGCACCATGAGGTTATGGCAAAGAGAATAATAATGGGGGTTTGGAAGGCCAAAAAGAAAGGCTCAAACAGTGGAAGAGGTAACCACAAGACAAGAGGAAGTCCCGTAGTAGACACTGAATGAGGAGTAGTGATTGCCATGCAACGGATGCACATAGAGCTATATGAATGGAAGCTCTCCAATGGAACTAGTGGGGGTGCATCCAACTTGCTTGCTCATGAAGACCTAGAGCTCACTTGAGGAGGCTCATCGTTGGAATATACAAGCCAAGTTCTATAACGTTTGGTCCCCACATAGTTATACTAATGAAGCATGAAAACTCACTACAATGATGTAGGTGCTACTAGCACAAGTGTGGAATAAAAGGATAGTAGTGTTGCCCCCTCTCTCATTTTATATTCTTTTTTCTTTTTCTCTTTTTTTTTTTTTGCTTTTTGCTTTTTGAGGCCTTTGTGGCTCTTTTATATTTTTCTCTTATTGGTCTCTTTTGGACTCTTTTGATTGGCCACTTTGGACTCTTTTCAATATGCTCACAGGTAGAGGCAACACTCTATTTTACAAGATGATCATCACACTTTTTGGTGTACTCAAAACTCAAAGACTAATACATGGTGTATGGTGGATATGCAAGACCGAGCGTAGTGTGGAAAAGATGTAACACATGTGGAAAACCACGCATCACACTAACTCAAATGGTCAAGCAATACTATATGGCAATGAAGTAAAAATGACATAAAGTCATGTAATGTAAATGATGGATGTTGCATGGCAATGTATCTCAGAACAGCTATGGAAATGCTGTGATAGGTAGATATGGTGGCTGTTTTGAGGAAGATAGTTGGCTTATGTGTAGGAGAACAAGATGAAGATCTCCCACGGGGTTGGATGTACTTGCGAAGTATGCACCAATCTCAATGTGAAAAAGGGCAATGCAAAGTACCGAAGAGCCTAGCAAAATATGGAGGTGGAAGTGCCAAAAACCAAAAACTCACATAGCATGTCGTATATTGCAAACAACTAACAGTATGAAAGTCTCACAAATGGTTAGAGACACCCCGAGAGGGATCGTGGCGGCGACACAAGTGCCCCGTTGGCTTCCCGACCGTTGCAGTAACTATACCATTAGAAACTTCTTTTCAACTAAGAGGAAATCACGACACTAAAGCACTATTGACTTATGTTGTTTTTAGTTCAGAAAAGTACGGCTCCACGCTCTACTAACACATCTTCACTAATCAGCTCTTAACAACATTAGCCAACAAATTTTAACCATTAGTTATTTTAATACCTCAAAACAATTGAAGAGGAGCAAGTTATCTACACAATGGTCTACAAGACTATGCAGCTTTTCTCTATTTCATACCACTATCACAAGCATAGCATTTTCCAATCTAACACATCAACCAAGCAACTCTCTAACAAATAAGAGTGAAACACAAGAGAGCTTAACACAAAGAACTAGCAGCCCTAAACAAGATAACATGCTAAAAGCGAGAGCTTACTAGAAAACAGACAGTAGCTAAGAATACTCAACAAATATAAGCGAAGCACAAGAGTATTCATATGAAAAAGCGGAGCGTGTCTCTCTCCCACACAAGAATGCTAGGATCCAACTTATTTAAGAAAACTAAAACACACACTCAAAATAAAAACAGACGCTCCAAGCAAAATACATAAGATGTAGTGGAATAAAAATATAGTATCACTAGAGATGACCTGATAGTTTTGTCGATGAAGAAGGGGATGCCTTGGGCATCCCAAGCTTAGATGCTTGAGTCTTCTTGAATTTGCTGGGGATGACCCACCGGGGCATCCCCAAGCTTAGGCTCCTCACTCTTCTTGATCTCATCATATCGTCCCTTTTGCTTACTTGAAAACTTCCACCACATCAAACTCAAAGTAATTCTCATTAGAGGGTTAGTGCATAAACCAATAATTCACAAGTTCTACTGTGACACAAGCACACCTTAATGCATTATAACATTAGCTACAGCCACTGATGCGCAAAGAATCAAAAAGATCCAAATAAACATCGCAAAGGAAGCAATGCACAATAAAAGGCAGAATCTGTCAAAATCTGAACAGTCTGTAAAGACGAATTTTTTCGAGGCACTAGAGTTGCTCAAATCGAAAATCACTGAACTAGAAAAAGTTTCATACATATATGAAGATTAAGAACACAAAATCTCAAAGCATTTCGTCGCTTCTGGAATAAATGACGAATTTAACGGTGACAGACAGAAATCTGTTTCCTGTGCAGAAATCCAAATATAGCAAAAACTTTCTACTAGAGACCTTACTTGGCACAACATTGCAAGAAAATAAAGATACAAAGAAGTTTCTACAGAAGTAAACAAACTTCTTGACTCAAATAAAAGAAAAGATACTGAAAATAAAATGATGGGTTGTCTCCCATAAGCGCTTTTCTTTAACGCCTTTCAGCTAGGCGCAGAAAGTGAACATCAAGTGTTTCCAAGAGAAGAAGCATCACTTTTTTCTAAAACCATACTAGCAAACTTTTCACAAAGGAATTGAACATTACCAATATAAGGCTGAGAATCACCCTTCTCCTTCTTCTTTGGTTGGCTACTCTCATCAAATAAATTTTGGGGAACAATCCAACCATAATTGTCTTCCAAAGCTTCAGACATTCCCAAGAGTTTAAAAGGTATAGCAATGTTACCACTTTTCTCCTTTTCAGTTTTGCTAGTGCCCTTCCTTGCCTTTTCTTCCCTAACATCCAAAGAGTAATTAATGTTAGGATATGAACCAAGGCGTCCATAACGAGTAAATATTTCTCTAGCTTCTTTAACAATATCATCAAATTCATGGAGAAGAGTGTTTAGCACAAAATCTCTTTCCTCTCCTTTCTTCATGCTTTCAAGTTTAAGAAACATATGTTGTATTATAGGATTTAGATTAACAAACCTCTTCTCAAGACGAGCAACCAAACATGCGATAGCAGAATCATAATTATCAGTTAACTCAACTATGGATCTTTTCTCATGAGCATGGAGCTTGCTAACTAGAGTGAGGAAAGTTTCAATATTCTCTCTCCCAATGACATCCCCACTTCCTAACTCAACTTCTTTCAAACCAAGCTTAGGAAAAGACATGATTACTATCAAGGGAATAACTAAACCGAGCCGAAATAAAGACTAGACTATTTTTTTTTCGGGTTTTTGATATAGGAAAGCAACAAGATAAATTCTACACTATTTTTTTTGTGTTTTTGATATAAGAAAGCAAAACAAGACAAAGCAATAATAATAAGCAAGACTAAAACAAAGTAAAGAGATTGGAACTGAGAGACTCCCTTTGCAGAAGATTCTCTACTCCCAGGCAACGGCGCCTGAAAAAGAGCTGTTGACGGAGGAGTGAGAAGTTTGGTACTTCGAGAAGCTTATTACTGAGCACTCTTAACTCCCCGGCAACGGTGCCAGAAAAAGAGCTTGATAGCGCGAGAGGTGTTAATCAATCACGCTTTGTTGGGCACCCCAAGAGGAAGATTTGAGGAGCAGAGCAACAAGTTTTCCCTCAGTTAGAAACCAAGGTTATCGAACCAGTAGGAGTGAGGAATGCTTCAGAAGGTTGTCCACAACTGCAATCGCGCCAAAAAAAGAGCTGTTGCAGGGGAGACAGTGGAACCTGCAGAACACAATCAAACTACTTTGCGCCAACGAAGCAGTGAGGTTGTCAATCTCACCGGCCTTGCTGAATACAAAGGATTAAATGTATGTGTGGAAGGAAGCTTGTTTGCAGTAAATGAAAGCAGTAGAGCAGTTGATTTAATTGCAGATGTAAAAGAATAGACCGGGGTCCACAGTTCACTAGTGGTGTCTTCTCCATAAATAAAATACTACACATGCTGGGTAACAAATTACAGCTGGGCAATTGACAGAATAGAGAATGCATGACAATGCATGAACATTGCATAATACAGAGGATGATGATGTCTGTATGAGATGCTTTGGGCATTACGACAAAATACATAGATAGCTGTTCCAAGCATACACCTATGCCTAAATAGTCCACCTTTGAGATAACATACCGTAAAATCTCTCCAGTATTAAGTTGCAAGCAACAGACAATTGCATGAAGAACTGTGCATAAAGTTTACTCCCTAGTAGCAACGGCACTCCCCCGTCCTTATATGTTTCTGTCACTCAAGCCAAGGCACACAGGGACCGAACCCACTATCTAGCATAAATACTCCCTCTTGGAGATACAAGCAACTACTTGATCAAGGCAATTACAAGTACCGGAAAGCATGCAAGATCACAAATAACATAGACATGATAATATCAATAATCAACATCACAAGGTACTTCTCTATTCATCGGATCCCAGCAAACACAACATGTAGCATTACAATAAGATGATCTTGATCATGATAGCCAGCTCACAAGATCTAAACATGATAGCACAAGAGGAGAAGACTACCATCTAGCTACTGCATGGACCCGTAGTCCAAGGATGAACTACTCACACATCTGTCCGGAGGCGGGCATGGTGGTGTAGAGCCCTCCGGCGATGATCTCCCTCTCCGGCAGGGTGCCGGGGAGAGCTTCAGAACCCTCCCGAACTAGGGTTGACGACGGCGGCGGCGACGGATGTTTTTCTGGAATTTTGATCGGGTCCTTAGGGTTTTTTCGTCGGAGGGATTATATAGGCGAAAGGGCGGCGTCGGTGGAGGCCCGAGGGGGCCACACCACCTGGTGGCGCGGCAGACAGGTGGGCCGCGCCACCCTAGGGTGTGGTCGCCCTCTGGTGCGTCTTCGGCTCCCCTTTGGACTCCGTGTGCGTGACGAAATTATAAGATCCTGGGTTTTTGTCCCGTCCGATTCCGAGAATATTTCCTTAAGTACTTTTCTGAAACGGAAAAACAGCAGAAAACAGGAACTAGCACTGGGGCATCTTGTTAATATGTTAGTTCCAAAAATGCATAAAAATACTATTAGATGTAAACAAAACATGTAGCAAATGGTATGAAAACAAGCATGGATCATAAGAAATTATAGATACGTCAGAGACGTATCAGCGGACCATTTGATCCGAGGCTCGGCTTTGTCGGTGGCCTTCTTCTTCTTCTTCTTCTTCTTGTTCTTCCCCTTCTCCGCGGCGACAGGTTGCTCTTCCTCCTCCTCGTACTCGCCGTATTCTTCCTCCTCCCCGGCGAACTCATCCCCGGCGAAGTCTCCCCCGGCGTCATCCTCTTCTCCCCCCCCCCCGGCATATGCTGCTGCCGCCGCTGAGGCGGACGCGATGATGTCGTCCATGCAGGCGTCCTGCGATTCCTGCGATTCGGGCATTTGGCCGAACATGCTACGGGCGCCGTCGAACTCGACCGGGTTCACCGTAGGGGGGAACAGAGGGCCACGGTATGGCATGGCCGGCGAGCCCCCGGTGCCGGCGCTGAGTGCGGAAGGGCCGCGGAACGTTATGTTGGGGTTGAATCCGCCATGCAGGTCGCCGTCTCCGTAGTCCAGCGAGTCCCCCCTCCAGTGGGGTGTTGATGACGGGATTGATGAGAGTGTTCTTCTCCCTCAACAACGCCAACAAATACTCTTGATACCCTGAAAGGAAAATAATATATAAGGGATAGGTTGAGCCTCCAAGTGCAGAGTATGTAGGAGTGGAAGTCTTTTTCCCCAACAAGGTGACTCGAGGGTTTAATATCGAACTCTCGGGGAATCAGTAGTGTGGATTTTATCTCCTTGTCCTTCTCTAGATTTCCTGCAAACAAAGTAGATTGCTTTTTGCCCTCAACCTCACCAAGTGGTTGTCAAGCACAAGGTGTGAGAATGATACTAAGATAATAATAGATGCAAAACAGTAAATAAAAATGCAATGGTGGTAAATAAATATGCAAGGATGATAGCAATGATGATGGATAATATTTTTGGGGTTTTTATATGTGAATGCAAGAAGTAAAAGTGTTTTTGTATTTTCTGATTTTAAAATGGTTGAATGTAAAAGATGCTTAAAAATGGTTGGAAAGGTGTTTCTTATGATTAAAAATGGACCGGGGTTCGTGGTTTCACACATGCACTCTCTCTTTAATATAGTGTGGCAAATTAGTAGAAATAGGATTAACATATGAGATTGCAAACAAGTTTAATGACATGTTACTAATTATATGGGAATCACGTCCTAACATAGAGACCTTTTGATTATTAGTATCACTCATACTCCACCAAGATGTGAACTAAATCATACACCTTAGTAATTAAGATGACTCAGAGTATAGCTTTAAGATTAATGACATGAAGTGAAAATAAACACATGATGGATCTAGTCTTAGGTTGAGGCTAGTCACTCCTCATACCTTGCAACATGGTATTTTGGTTTATCCCTAGTGAGGCAACAAAGTAAGGTAAACACCCAATGGATCATGATATTAAGTTGTCAGCTTATCACTTCACCACCCCCGTTAGTCCAACTAATGCACACGTTCCCCCACACACGCTCTCATAAACATGCTTGATCAAAACAAGGATATAAGAACGGGGTACATAATATGCATCTACTTTCATAACTGAAATAAACATTGCAATCTCAACATATATTAACTCATAGAAAGATCCACCACAATGGTAATACAACGGTGACCGTAATCATGTTCAGCAGCTCATACGGTGCTAATTAGTGAAGCTCAAGAGAGAGAGATACATATGCTACTGCCACAAACCCATAGTCCAGAGGTGGACTACTCCCTCTTCATCATGGAGACGGTGGAGATATCGATGGAGAAGAAGGAGAGCCAGCAGGGCTCCGCCGGAGTTTCCCCCCTCCAATCTGCAGCCTCCTGGTCTCTGTTTCTTGTTTCTCTCGTGTGGCGGCTCTCGCCTCGAAGAACGTCGGGGGGATCATTATATAGGCATTTTTAGGTCACGAGGATGCTTCAGGGCGAAGGATCGATGCAAACAGGGCCACGAGGGCTGAAATAGGTGGGCCCACGCGGCCTGGTACTGTAGCCGCGTGGGGCACCCCCTTTTGCCCCTCCGGCCTCCGTTCGCCTGCTTCTTTCGCTCCTAGGTCTTCCTCCTTCCAAAATAATGATCCCCGTAAATTTATAGCTCATTATGACATCGTTAAGGCCCTGAAACAAATAAGAAAAAAAATAGGGGTTTTCTGCCTGCGCAGAATTAATTCCATAAAAGGGGAAATCATTATTAATTACCAAAAATCATTAAATAACAGTAATATACCCCTTATATGATGCAAATATGAATGGAAAACCAGTATTATAGTGCAAAGTTCATGTATGCATTTTACATGCATCAGGTGTGGCTGGCGACGCCGGCGAGAAGGCGGTGGGCGCCGGCGAGAAGGCGGTGGGCGACGGCGAGAAGGCCGACGGTGACGGTGACGCCACGCTTGCTTGGCTTCCTTGGGTTCCCCAAGCGCCGGGCGGCAAATAGAGGCCGTGCGGCGTAAACAGTGGCGACGGCGCAGGAAAGCACGGTTTCCCGGCCGCCACCGCCGCCGCTCGTCTTGTCTACTTGGCCTCCTCCGCCTCCTTGGCCTTCTTCCTCTCGTCCCTTGCCTTGCGGTCGGCGGTGACCGTCTTCCTTCGGTCGACTTCTTTCGCCCACTCGGTGTTGCTCAAGCCGTCCGGCCGCCCCCTCCCCCTCCCCCTACCCCTCCCGGCGGAGGTCGCCCCCGCCCTCTTCGCCGGTGGTTCTTTGCCGGCGGCTCCTGCGTTGTTGAATTTCTTGGGCGCCATGGGAGGTGATTGCCGCGGGAAACGACGGGAGCTATGGGATATGGAGAAGGAGAAATGGAGGGAAGCGAAACAAAAACGGCGGGAATCATGTTGTCTCGCCGACAGGGCTGGCCCACATGGCGTTTCCCTTGCGCCGGCACCCCCAGGCCGAATCCAGCGCGCTGGGTTCGGCCTGGGTACGCCGGATAACTTTTGGGCCAAATCCGGCGAAAAATGAGACCCTGGGGGCGCGACTGGGAGAAAAATCGCCCGCCGGCGTCCAAAAAGCGGTCCTGGGGGCTCTTGGGGGGGGGGGGGCGGCTGGAGTTGCTCTAAGCAAGAGGGTGCAGTGCTAGTTGTTGTTGTTCCGGTGGTGGTGGGTCTAATTTTGTTCAAATTATTGCCGTTGAAATCTTGTTATAGCAGAATGTTCACTAGTTTCAACATCTCACCTAGCGCTTCGGATTAGCAAGTCAGGGGATGAACAATGCCACTGACTTTGCGCATTTCGACCACCAGGTCACAAGCCGACGATTAAGATAGGATGCTACAGTGTGTCGCACAGTACTTTCCCTACATTATTTTTCTAAACAAGTGTTTTACAAACAGTGTTGCTTTGATCTTGTCCTTGCCAAGTCAAGTTGACCTGCCACGGCATGTCAGCCAAGCCAAGCTCCTAAATTTGAACGCAGGTATGCAATATAAAAAAATCCGTGAAAAATTAACTTATAGCAGATGTCCAAAATCATCGTAGCGTCTCGTTCGCTTGTTCGCAACAAAACAAACACAAGTTTTGAAGCATCTAAAAATTACCCATATAACGTCGAATACTTCGCGAAGAATTAACCGTGTGTTAGAGCACCAGCATCGCCGAATCGGGCTCGCCGGCGATGAATCCAACTCGTCAAAGCTGTTAGTATATGTGAATTGTACTGGTCTTCCCCAGTTTGGACTTTTGGGATAGTTGCCTAGTGCATTAAACATGACATGGTATCAGAGCTTGATGTCTCGAGTTCGAGTCCTGGTTTCCACAATTTATTAAAAATAATGCTCGTAACCCCCTTTGTGTCCACGTATATACGTCTCTTGAGCCATATCTCTGAGTCCACGTATAGACCTCTTGAGTCGTACCTCTGAGTCCACGTATTGGCCGAGGCATATACCTCTGAGACTTGCGCATCGTCGCTCTCTTCCGGTTGCACGTGTTGGTCTCTCCGAGTCACACGTGAGAGGGGGTGTTACAGTATATGTGAATTGTACTAGTCTTCCCATCAGTTCGGACTTTTGGGATAGTTAGCTAGTGCATTAAACATGACAAAAGCTACACCAAAGTCGGACCGAATGGCCCTGAAACTGCTCCTCACGAAACCTCATCTTCCCGAGCTCAACACTAACATCAACCTCGATTTAGATCCATGAGGTCATCCATGGCAGGGCCGGCCCATAGGCCGAGCAGGAGGTGTGACCGTCTAGGGCTCCGAGAAGAGAAGGGCCCAATAATTATCATGCTGTTGTTCTGACTAAAGTATACACTTTTTCTTAAACAACGCACAAACTAACAAATAATATTAAATACATATGAAAAAAGGATTCCACATGAAAAAGTGCAACGGTTTCATTTATAAAAACTCAATCCATACGATCCGGTACATATTAGTGCTCAAAGATGCAAATAAAATATGTTAACAAATTATGTGCGCCTTACATTTTGGGATTGAGGGAGTATCTCTACAAAATAAAATGATTAATTGGTGGAGAAATACACACCACATTCCTCTTAGGACGTAAAAACAAACCAATCTGACCGGCGACAATAATTTTAGTTAGCATGTTATTTTCTAACGAATTTTTTCATATTTTATTCAATACAACACTTTTTTATTTTATATACTGGCAGGGGCTTGTGGTCGCTGGATGATAACAAACATATTGCATAAGAAATATCAAATAAGAAAATTTATGTATGCAACCATACTAGAATTCACTCCATTTTATTTTCACTGTATTACTCTAATGCTGTGTTTGGATGTAGGAATTCGAACTCGGAATCAGGGAATCTGGAATTCGGACCTCAATTCACCTGTTTGGGCTGCGCACGGAATTTGGACTTGGAAACACAAACCAATTCCGAGCTGCCCTCCCCGGTACGCAAAACAACTCTCACCAATTCGGAGCTCCCACCCTCGGAATCGCAGGGAAACGAACCCCCCGCGTACCGCTTCGTTAGGCCGAACAGAGCGAAGTCACTTGCTTGTCTCCACGGACAGCCCTCCCGCGAGCGAAGAACTGACAGCGGCGGCGTCGGCGCCGGCAAGCTCTCCCGCCTCCCTCCCCGTCATCCTCTCCCTCTCCTTGTCCTCCTCCGATTCCCGGTCGCCGGGCTGCCATCTGCGCCCCTAACCCTCGATCGAAGAATCGGCGGCGGCGGCGGTAGAAGGGGAACGACTCGCCCGAGCCGTCACGCGGTGCTCGCTGCTCCACGCCCACCGTCACGCGGTGCTCCCAGCTCGCCCGAGCCGTCACGCGGTGCCAGAGAACGCGGCAGGCGAGGCGGCGGCGCCGCTGCGGCCGGACGGGAAGACGCAGCAATGGCAGACGTGGAGAAGATGCGGCGGCTGCGCGAAGGAGGACACCATGGGGTTCCTGCCGGCCGGGTAGAACGCGCCTCCTCCCGCTGCGCGGCCGGCCGCCGCCGCCGCTACCTGCAGCTGCCGCACATTCTTGCGCGTGTTCTGGTGGCCGCCCAGATTGGATCTTCTTTCCTTTTTTTTTCATTGTTGCTCTGTTAAGCTGAGAGATGACGATATAGTAATAATGATTGAATTTTTCTTGATGTGTATGAGATGTATGTTTATGATTATAAAAAATATTGGTACATACAGAATTTATGTACTATGTAGTTTGTGATGAATTGGTGCTCATGACTTTGTTGATTCCTCGTTTTAATGTTATTATGTGTACAAAATAATACTGTATATAAATATTTAAATATACACGTACTATTTTTTATACATGTACACAAGTTTATATTGTTAAAATCAACATAACATCCAATTCCATGGTTTGTACATTCCAAACAGAAATTGGAATTTGTCGGCACAGTGGAAACCAGGGTACCACGGGCCGGCCTGCCAGGGCCCACAAGATTCTTTGGATGATTTACTCTAAGGACCAGTCTCTCCAAGCCTGGCGAGCTTCGCGAGGATTTTTCCCCTCGCGAAGGGTTTTTCTCCTCGCCAAGGATTCTCTCCCTTGGCGAGGGATCGCTCCTCGACAAGGTGTCTCCGACGCCGCCCGCAATTCTGCTAAGGACCAAGCTGAAGGGCTCGGCGAGGCTTTTTGCCTCGCGAAGCGCCTTCCTCGTGAAGCCATCTCTGCCCCCGCGGCAGAGCGCACATGGGCTCTGCGCCATGTGCAGAGTGACGCGCGTGCCTACGCGCGATGACGACGACGCCGCAGTTGCCGTTTCCATGTATAAAGCAGTCAACAAAGCGGAGCCAAGCAAAGCGGACAACGAGTATTGCCTCTTTGGTGATAAGGGACCGTCTGCAGCTACACTCCAAGGACGACGTCACCGTGGGTCACCTCCCACCTCGGCAAGCGCCAGCCCGCTGTCCAGCTGGTCGGTGCCCCTTTTCAGCTTTGGTGACGCCGTTCCCCTGCCGTGGACCGCGTCCACGAGCTTTACCTTTATGGTGGACTTCACCTTTACGGTGCACCGCGCCTCCTCCTTCGTCGCCATGTGGTAGCCCTTCCCGCCCAAATGTTTGGGCGGAAGAGGTCCGAGGCGCCTATAAAAGGAGAAGGGGTGCACCCAAGCAAGGGGTTCGACTCTTCACTAGGTTCGGCCCAAGAATCCTGAGCCAAAACCCTAGATCTGAAGACTAGCAAGTAGCCATTGTTAGCCACCTCGAGCTCGACAAGCTCTCCTTGTACTGTAAACTCTCCAAGCAGTGCAATACACCAAAGCAGGACGTAGGGGTTTTACCTCCACAAGAGGGCCCTGAACCTGGGTAAGACTGAGCGTTTCCATCTCTGCAGTGCTGTCCCACAGCGAGTCCGACGAGCACCGTCGCCGGAGCACGTTGAGGGTTGTTTGATTCCGTGTTCAGCCCCTTACTCGATCCTTCTCGAGACACCCCCAGTTCCTGGGATAGTTCTCCGACATTTGGCGCGTCAGGTAGGGGGCTGAGGCGCGTCTTCATCCTCGACACAGCCATGGCCGGTTCTCGTGCCGAACGTCTCGCTCGCCGGACGGCTAGCGCCGCCACCGCTCCCGCAGGCCGCCCGCGTGGGAGCTCTGCTCCGGAGCGCCGCGTCGACCCCGAGCCCCGCGTCGAGCACCCGGACGACGACGACGTCGACCACGCTGAGGATGACCTCGGCGAAGAGGAGGCCTCCTCCCTGCACCCGTCGCGGGACCGTGCTGCCTCCTCGCTGGGCCGCCCTGCGCCCAGCCCGGCGACTGCGCTCCTCATGGCGCAGGAGCTGCTGCAGTACCGCCCCACGCCGGCGGCTCAGGAGGCCTGGCTCAACCGCGTTGCCGAGCTCATCGGCGCCGCTCGCGCCGCGACACCCGCACCGTCTCATTCCCTGGTTCCTTCTGCGCTCGTGGGGGACATGGCGCATGGCGCACCTCCCGCGCCTCCTCGTCAGCCCGCGCCCGCTCCGGCTCCACCGGTTCCACCGCAACCTGCTCCAGCGGGGGCTCCTCCTCACGACGGCCGCGCTGCATCGCACGCGTCGTCACCGCATGACTGCCAAATCGTGCAGCAAGCCCCTAAGGACGCACGCAGTGAGCATCGAGCGCGGGCAGGAGCGCCGCAACCGCGCCGTCCAGGACGTCGCCACCGCTGGGCGCCACCTCCGCGCCACCCTCGCCAACGGCACGGTCAACTACGGCATGACGGCCGCATTCACTCGCAGCATCCGTCGCGTCGTCTGGCCGGTCAAGTTCAGGCCGGACCTCCCTCCGCGCTACGACGGCAAGAACAACCCCCTGGAGTTCCTGCAGCTCTACTCTCTGGCCATCCAGGCCGCCGGGGGCGACGACAAGGTCATGGCGAACTGGTTCCCCATGGCCCTCAAGGACTCCGCGTCCTCATGGCTCACCAACCTCCCCGCCGAGTCCATCAACACTTGGGAGGAGCTCTGCCGGTGCTTCGTCGCCAACTTCAAGGGCACGTACGAGCGCGGCCTCACCTACAACGACCTCCGCGCCGTGCGTCAGAAGCCCGGCGAGACCCTCCGCAAGTACATCCAGCGCTTCAGCCAAGTGCGCAACAAGATCCCCAACGCCACCGACGCACAGGTCATTTCGGCCTTCCAGGCTGGGGTCACAGATGTGCGGATGCTCGAGAAGCTTGGCATCCACGACAACATCACCACCGTCGTCAAGCTTTTCGACTTGGCGGACAAGTACGCCAAGGCTGAAGAGGGCCGCTTGTTCGTCAAGAACGAGCCAGGGGACCCCACCGAGGGGTCCAAGAAGAAGAAATCCTCCGAGAAGCGCAAGACTACTGCGGTCCTCGCGGCAGAGCCCGACGCCAAGCAGCCTCGCCAAGCTGCCACTCCAGCCGCAGGACCTGAGAAGAAGGATGATCGTCCCTTCTGCATCTACCACAACAGGCACTCTCACGCCACCGAGGACTGCTTCGACATCAAGAGGCTTCGCGAGGCTCGCGAGGCTCGCGAGGCAAACGGAGGCCGCGGCGGCCGCGGGGGGCGACGCTGGAACAACAACTACAACGACAACTACCAGCAGAACCCTCAGGCCAACGCTGCCCAGCCCGCGAACGACAACCTGCCTGCCGAGGCTGACGAGGGCTACCAGGTGCCTCGTGGAGCCGCTTGCATCCTTGGCGGGGCTCAGGCCCCTCGCTCCAACCGCCACTTCAAGCAACTCGCTCGCGAGGTCGCAGCAGCCCTCCCTGGAGTCGAGGCCTCCAGGCCCCTCAAGTGGTCCCAGTGCCCCATTACATTCGACTCCGGCGACCACCCCAAGTCCACTTCAACCGTTGGCACCATCCCGCTGGTCTGCACCCCCACCATCAACAACATCGCCGTCTCTAAGACGCTCATTGATGGGGGTGCTGGCCTCAACGTCATCTCCGTCGAGACATTCGAGAAGCTGCAGGTGCCCTACGAGCGGCTCATGCCTACCAGGCCCTTCTCGGGAGTGACAGAGGGTCTTACCACCCCTTTGGGGCAGGTGAGGCTCGCCGTCACTTTCGGCACCCAGGCCAACTACCGCACCGAGCTGATCGACTTCGACGTCGCGCACATCGGCCTGCCCTACAACGCCATACTCGGCTACCCCGCCCTCGCCAAATTCATGGCGGTGACCCACCACGCCTACAACCTCGTCAAGCTCCCTGGCTCGGGTGGCACCATTGTCATCCGCGGCGTGGTCTCGGACGCCCTGTACGCTGCGCAAGCGGCCTACAAGGCTGCCGCAGTGGCGTCACCCGCTGACGAGGACGAGGAACCCCTCCCGAGGCCCCCCGCGAAGAAGAAGCAGCTTTTCTCTCAGGAGAAGGCCGCGACAAAGCAAGTGTCTCTGGAGGCAAGCGGCTCGGGGGCTTGCGTCACCATCGGCGCCAACCTGCCTCCCAAATAGGAAAGCGCGCTCGTCGCCTTCCTCAGGGCAAACTCTGACATGTTCGCCTGGACACCGTCAGATGTGTCCAGAGAAGCAAGACTTCATCATCAAAGGGAAAAACCTCTGGCCACGCCAGTGTAACGAACCTCTATTTCAGGTCATTCTGAACCTTTGCGCATCGCGCCAAGCATATTTTGTTACTTCGGCAAGATCTACCGTTGTTTACTTTCCTCTCTCGCTCGTATGATCCCTCATGCGTATCTCGCGAGCGGGGGCTAGCATGGTGCCATGCCACGGGAGCATCCCGGCAGCGCCTAAAACCCAAGGGATCCGAGCTCTGAACTTGCGGGTCAGCTCTCATGCATGTCAACTCCCAAGGAGCTCTGAACTCATGGGTCAGCTCCCGCGCACGTCAACTCACCAAGGATCACCAAAACCTTGGTGCCTACTTTCTCCTCGCGAGACACACATGAAGGAACCTACGAGCACCATAAGATTTTTTAGCTATCTAGTGCTTGTGGGTATGCCTATCTCTCCAAGTGCAGGAAAACAGGCTCTCCAAGCCTCAGGCAGCATCCAAGCGAAAACATCTCGCCAGGGAACCAACACCCTCTCCAAGGCAGAATGCCTCGCTAAGCTAAGTACAAACACTTGGTTGAATTTCCCTCTTGCTGGTTTTTGCCCCTCGAGTCTCTTTTCTCTCTCCCACGCCTCATGGGCTGCTTGCACGTCAAAGGGGAGCCCCAAGCATCGCGCTTCGAGGAGCTCTTACCTCTTGAGGCCTCACACACCCCCCGGCCTTGTGGAGCCATGACTCTCACATACCGAAGCGGCGGTGGTGTAGTGCTAAGAGAGGGTCCTAAGACGTAGAGCGAAAAAGACATGAGGAGGAAAGGCAAAGGCTTCTCGAGGGACATTCACAAGCACACTCCAATATAACTTGACAAGTTTTTACAAAATTTACAATCAGAATGGCTAAGATAAATGTGCCCTCTGCACGTCCAGCTGCAGGCAAGGAGCTCAAGCCGTCGCGCCTCCTGAGGTGCCTGCCTGGTCCACGGCGGTTTCCGCCTCTTCCAGGGCATCCCCGTCGTCGCCTTCGATCACCACTTGGTCAAATTTCTTGGCGAACGCGATGGCGGCCTGCGTGGCGGTCTCCCACGCCTTGTCGCTGATGGCGCGCGGCGGCGCCATTACGTCCTCAAGATCAAGCGAGGGCTGGAGCCTCACGAGGTTGCTGAAGACGTTGGTGACGGCGACGACAAGGAGGTCGCGACTCTCCTCCACGACGCGCTTGTCAAAGCTCTTCGCGACCCCTTCAAGCTTTCCGAGGAATTGCTCGAAGAAATGCGAATACGAGGTTTCGTCGTCGGTCGCCGCGGAGAAGGAGGGGACGTCGATCCTCAGATCTCTCCCGACCGCGCGCACGCGGCTCACCAAGCTCTGGAGAATGCTCTGGCGCTGGCGCGTCATGAACCGGTCAACCTGGCGCTGGTCCCGTGCCTGCTCCGCCAGAGCCGCGGCCGGCCCCACCTGCTGCCGGAGCTCGTCCAGGTCCCTCTCCAAGGCGAAGGCGTTTCCCTCAGCGCGCGCCTGGGCCTCCCGAGAGACCTCGAGGCAAGAGGTCAACCGCTTCTCCTCCTGCTCAAGCTCCTTGATGCGCTTCTCGAGCTCCTTGCGCTTGGTCTTGAGGCGGTCCTCGTGCTTCGCGACCTTCTCGTCATACTCTTTGGAGAGGCTTTCGCGGACGAGTTTGACCTTGAGGTCAGCCTCTTCTTGGAGCCTCTTCTGCTCCGCCGCGAGGTTGGCCTCGTCGGCGGCCACCCGACCCTCACGCTCCTCCAGCTGCCCCTCGCGGGTGGCCTGGTCCTTCTCGAGCAGCTGGACCTGCTCCTCGCGCCTAAGCAGCTCTTTCTCCCGGAGGGAGAGCTCCTCCTCACGCCGCACCTGCTCCGCCTCGCGGGGCGCCAGCTGTCCCTCGCGAGCATCAAGCAGCTCGCGGAGCTCCTTCAGGCTGGCCCGGGTGCTCTCGGAGTCGGCAGCAAACTTCTGCTCCGCTGCTGCCAGCTCCTGGTGCTTGGTGGTGGTCTCCTCCTCGAGTGCCTCCCTGGCGGCGTCGAGCTCGTCCATCACCTCCTGCGCCTCCCGCTTGACGCTGTCGCGGGTCTCTTTGGCGAAGCGGATCGCTTCCTCGCGCGCCGCCTTTGCCGCCGCGTCCTGCCGGCGGCACATCTCCACCCTCTCGTGGAGAAGAGTCCAGGCTTCGCCGAGCCTTGCTCTTTCCTCCGCCAGGGCGTCTTCTTCCTTGGCGAGCTGCTCCTCCAGCCCGTCGAGCGCCCGTCGCGCCCGGTTGAGGATGATCCGGCGATGGGCTGCTTGACGCTGCGGCGCTTGCAGCGCCAAGGAGACTCCCGCGCTTGCTGCTAGGTGCAGAGTCCTCGATCCTCGTCGAGGCGCCCGGGTCCTGCCTCGGACCCACGACCGCCTCTGGAGCGATCTGGGGGCTTGTAGGGGCGCCTTCTTCGGCGCTCGCTTCGGTTGCCCTCTGGGGACTGGGCGCCCTCTCGCGCTCAGCTTCAGCGCCAGTGGGCTCCGGTGGCACCACTGCCTCCTGCTCCTCAGGGGCGCCTCCGGCCCCCTCTACAACGACCGCGTCTGCCGCGGCATCGGGCGCGTCGGCCCTTCTCGAGGAGGCCTCCTCCTCTAGAGGCGGCTCCACGACAATGTCCTCATCCACCCTCTCCTCCTCCGTCTCCTGCTGCACGGGAGGGGTTGCCGCCCTGGTTGGCGACGGCGGCGTTGCCTCCGCCCTCGCCTCCCCCGCGCGATGCTCCATCGCTGGAGGAGACGCCGCCCTGGTCGGCGACGGCGCCGCCTCTACGGTCTCCTCCTCCACGCGGAGCTCGACCGCGGGAGGAACAGCTGCTTGCTGCGGCTCGCCAGCCGTAGGCGTCTCCGCGACGACGCTGGTGGTCTCCCCAGCCTGGTCGAGCCTCCGCCTCTTTGGCTCCGCAGGCTGCCTGAAAGGGTGCCAAGTTGAAGATCCTTCAAGGAGGTTTTCTCAGACAAAATGTTGAGGGAAAAGAAAAATCAAAGACTTACTCGCCGGCCATCACCCACACCCTCTTCTTCGCCTTGGGTGGCTGGGTGTGGCTTGCTCCGGCCTCCTCCCGAGCCGCTCCCATCTCCGCGCGAGGGATGTCTCTCGCGGTTGCGCCCTCCTGTCGTGGACGGCCTTGGAGCGGGGTTCGCAACGCCCTCTTCCGCCGCCGCTCGTCTCCTCCTCCTCTTCGGCGCGCTGGGAGCGGACGACGCGGAAGGCATCCTCCTTGTCGCCGGAGGAGAGCACCTGGAGGTCCACCTCGGCGTGGGCGCTCCTGGAGGAGCCGATACCCTCACCAATGGGGTCAGCGCCCCTCGAAGCCTCGTCCTCGCCGAGGGGGTCCTCGCTTGTCGAGGCCTCCTCCTCGGCGGACTCCTCAGCCTCCTCAGCCTCCGGAGCCTCATCCATGTACTCCGGCTCCGCCGCCCACGGGTTAGGGCGAGGCCCGCGGTGCCCCGCGGGCACAATTCCCCACTCGTCGAATGTAGGCATGTGCGTGCGCTGCTCCTCGATGCTTTCCTCGGCGAAGCAGATGAGTGGCTTGGCCGCCTCCTTCTTGGCGGGTGGGATCTCCGGCGACGTGAAGAGAACGCCCATGATCTGGCGTAGCACCTCAGGCGCGAAGCCGTCCCTGCTTAGCCGCATTGCGTCCGTCTTGCCGTCGTATCGCCACACCGGCTCGGCGTGCTGTTGGAGGGGAGCGATGCGGCGCCTGGTGAAGTCCTTTGCCACCATCTGGCCGGTGACCCCTGCCTCGCGGATGCGTCGAATATACTCGTACACCACGTCAAGCCTCGAGCCCCTGAAGTCCGCGCTCGCCCAGCGCGCCCACTTCCTCGGGGGCCCCTCAGGCACCTCCAGGAGAGGGTGTGTGGCCTTGGCGTCGACGAAGAGCCACTTCTCGCGGAACTTGTCCACCTTCTTCGTCACCTTGGTGACGGCGTCCTCACCGCACCAGGCGATGGGGATGTAGTTCTCGCTCCTGGCGTCGGCGATGCGGAAGGAGACGCACCCAAGCCGCTCGCCCTTGGCGGAGTTCCGAAGAGAATAGAAGCTGCGGAAGAGCGCCACCGAGGGACGGATGCCGAGGTAGGCCTCGCAGAAGTGGGCGAAGATGGCAAGGATGAGGATGGAGTTGGGATGAAGATGGAGCAGTTGGATCTGGTACACCTCCAAGATCGCCAGGAGGAAGTCGGAGAATGGTGGCACCAGACCGGCGTAGAGAGTGTGGAGGAAGATGGGGTAGAAGTCCTCGGTGAGTCTGCTACCGGCCGGCCTCATTTCGGTGGCGCCGTGCTCATTGGTTCGCGCCGCCGCCAGGTGGCGCACCGTCGCTATCGTCGCCGCGGTGACGCGCGTCCGCGGCAGTGCTCCCTCGAGAGCAGCGGCGCGCGCCATCGCCGCGGACGTGCCCGCCTGCGCCGTGGCCTTGCCCTTCGGGTCGGTGGCTGCTTTCTTGGGTGCCATCGGTCGCCGGAGAAGAAGAAGAGTACTCTGGAGTTGGAGCGCTCTGGAGAGATTGGAGGCGTGGGGAGAAGTGTGCGGAGGAGTTATGGGAGAAGTAATGGGCGTCGTCCGCGCGCCCAGGCTTTATTGACCGGCTCCCGAGTCGTGGCGGGCCCCGCCACGTCGCCCGTTGGAGCCGAGGAGGTCGTGGCCGCGGGTGCAACCGCTGCGTGCCACGTGTCGCGGCCCTGTCAGGCATCTTTGGCCCCTCGACGCTTCGCCTTCGTCATGGGCCTCGGCGTGCCCGATCGCGGGCCCGGGGGCTACTGTCGGCACAGTGGAAACCAGGGTACCACGGGCCGGCCTGCCAGGGCCCACAAGATTCTTTGGATGATTTTCGCTAAGGACCAGGCTCTCCAAGCCTGGCGAGCTTCGCGAGGATTTTCCCCTCGCGAAGGGTTTTTCTCCTCGCCAAGGATTCTCTCCCTTGGCGAGGGATCGCTCCTCGACAAGGCGTCTCCGACGCCGCCCGCAATTCTGCTAAGGACCAAGCTGAAGGGCTCGGCGAGGCTTTTTGCCTCGCGAAGCGCCTTCCTCGTGAAGCCATCTCTGCCCCCGCGGCAGAGCGCACATGGGCTCTGCGCCATGTGCAGAGTGACGCGCGTGCCTACGCGCGATGACGACGACGCCGCAGTTGCCGTTTCCATGTATAAAGCAGTCAACAAAGCGGAGCCAAGCAAAGCGGACAACGAGTATTGCCTCTTTGGTGACAAGGGAACAGTCTGCAGCTACGCTCCAAGGACGACGTCACCGTGGGTCACCTCCCACCTCGGCAAGCGCCAGCCCACTGTCCAGCTGGTCGGTGCCCCTTTTCAGCTTTGGTGACGCCGTTCCCCTGCCGTGGACCGCGTCCACGAGCTTTACCTTTATGGTGGACTTCACCTTTACGGTGCACCGCGCCTCCTCCTTCGTCGCCATGTGGTAGCCCTTCCCGCCCAAATGTTTGGGCGGAAGAGGTCCGATACGCCTATAAAAGGAGGAGGAGCGCACCCAAGCAAAGGGTTCGACTCTTCACTAGGTTCGGCCCAAGAATCCTGAGCCAAAACCCTAGATCTGAAGACTAGCAAGTAGCCATTGTTAGCCACCTCGAGCTCGACAAGCTCTCCTTGTACTGTGAACTCTCCAAGCAGTGCAATACACCAGAGCAGGACGTAGGGGTTTTACCTCCACAAGAGGGCCCTGAACCTGGGTAAGACTGAGCGTTTCCATCTCTGCAGTGCTGTCCCACAGCGAGTCCGACGAGCACCGTCGCCGGAGCACGTTGAGGGTTGTTTGATTCCGTGTTCAGCCCCTTACTCGATCCTTCTCGAGACACCCCCAGTTCCTGGGACAGTTCTCCGACAGAATTGGGAACTACCTTTGATTCCAACCACAAATTCCATACACAGCCAAACTACTGAATTTGAATTGGAGCCCATTTCCTTTCCATCTTGGATTTGGAATTCCCATTCCAATTCAATTCCGAGCAGTTTTTCCGACATCCAAACACAGCCTAAGAAATTTTGTTTCGATACCAAGTATAGAGAGTTCACACTTGTTGAATTTTACTCGCTAGACAATTTTGACAACGAAAAATTAGTGTTATTGGTTCGGTTTATACTCGAGAAGTTTTAAATATACTTACTTAAGCATACACTAGAAACCATTATTGAGATATTTGATAGATGGTAGTGCTTACCAATCTTTATGATAAATACCAATAAATTATGTACTTTTGAAAAATATTTTTAGAACTTACTTTTGTGATAAAATAGAGGTTAATATATTTCAATGATATTCAGTAAAAAAGGAAAATTATACTTATAATACTGAACCGGAGGAAATAACAAATAAAAATTATACTTATAATACTAAAAATTAGATCAAGAGAAGTATAAAATTTTAGTACAAATTATTTATATTGTTTTTTCCTGGGCCAAAAATTTCGTGGCGCGCCCTCGGCCAACTTCAGCGCTATGGTACGTGCTACAATGAAGCTTTCTTGTCATCGTGGCCCTGATGTCATGTGGCCTAGTTCCGCGAATGATTTTGGTGTTGGAGATATGCCCTAGAGGCAAATAATAAAGTGTATTTATTGTCATATCTCATTAAGTTTATAATAAGTTTTATACCATGTTATAACTGTATTAATTGGAAACATTAATACACGTGTGATACATAAACAAATCAGAATCCCTAGTAAGCCTCTATACAAACTAGCTCATTGGTCAACCGATGATTGAGTTTTCACGATCATTGACATTCATGTCAACTGACAATGAGATCATTTCATTAAGTGAATGAGATGATGGACATAACCAACATAAGTATTGCAACACGGCCAAGTCACAAAGTTCATCGTTGCAATAATTAGGAAACGTAGTGACCTACTCCTTAGACTGTGAGATCATATTTAACCACTATCACCAGAGGCTGTCTTGACTGCATCAACCGTCACACTATAACAAGATGAGATCATAAAGGTGTCTATCAGGTATTCCAAAGGGGTACGTTGAGGCATATATATCGAGATCGGGTTTTGTTCTTCCGCGTGACGGAAAGATACTCTGGGCCCACTCGGTGAGATTATATTCATGAAGCTGCGCAGCGTGTGACTAGGTGATACGTGTGATGGCCCTTGACGTAGTTATCTGCGTCAAAAGAATATGGGTTAGGTTGAGACTCCAAGTGCAGAGTGTATAGTATAGGAAAGACAGTTTTCCCCACGAGGGGTGACTCGAGGGTTTAATATCGAACTCTCGGGGAATCAGTAGTGAAAGATTTATCTTCTTATCCTTCTCTTGAGAACCTACAAATAAAGTAAATTGTTTTGTGCCATCAACCTCACCAAGTGGTTGTCAAGCACAAGGTGTGAGAATGATATCAAAATAAAACAAATGCAAACAGGAAATAAATATGCAATGATGATAAATAAATGTGCAAGGATGGTGGAAACAATGATGGATGATATTTTTGGGTTTTATATTGTGAATGCAAGATATAAAAGTATTTTTGTATTTTTGGATTTTAAATGGCAGAAAATGGAAAATGGATAAAAGTTCTTGGAAAGGTGTTTCTTATGATTAAAAATGGACCGGGGTTCATGGTTTCACAAATGCACTCTCTCTTTAATAAAGTGGTAGACAATGGAACACTAGAATTGACATATGAGATTGCAACAAAAATGTTTCATGACAAGTTACTAATTATATGGGCATCACGTCCTAACATAGAGATCTTTGTTTATTAATCTCTCTTACACTCCACCAAGATGTGAATTAAATCTTAGCACCTCAGTAATTAAGATAAATCAGAGCATAGCTTTAAGTCTTATGACATGAAGTTAAAATAAGAACATGCTAGATCTAGTCATGGAGAAGTGGCAATGGTCACACCCACACCTCCGGTAGCATGGTATTTTTCTTTATCCCTAGTGAGGCAACAAAGTAAGGTAAAAATACCCAAGTGGATCGCGGAACTTCTCTCACTTTCACCGCACTAGCCACCCCCTCATTACTCCAACTAATGCACATGTTCCCCCACACAAGCTCTCATAAACATGCTTGATCAAAACAAGTAGACAAGAATGGGGTACATAATATGCATCTACTTTCATAACTGAAACAAAACAATTGCAATCTCAAACATATATTAACTCATAAAGAGATCCACCACAAAGGTAGATGACCGTAATCATGTTCGGCAGCTCATACGGTGCTAATTAGTGAAGCTCAAAGAGAGGAGAGATACATAAGTTACTTCCACAAACCCATAGTCCAGGGGTGGACTACTCCCTCTTCATCATGGAGACGGTGGAGATGACGTTGGGGGAGATGGAGACCACACCGGCAGCGCCCTGCCAGAGTTTTCCCCCTCCAATCTGCAGCTCCAGGTCTCTGTTTCGGTGTTTCTGTGTTTCGACGGCGCTCCCTTCTGGAAAACGTCGGGGGACTATTTTTATAGTCGGTTGACGAGTAGTGGANCTCCACACCCTTTTCTTCCCCCTGGGCGGCTGGAGGGCGCTCGCTCCGGCGTCTTCGGGAGGCGCCGCTGCCTCCTTGGGAGGAGCATCCCTTGAGGCGGCCCCGGCGTCCTTGTCGTGGAGGGCCTTGGTGCGGGGCTCGTGACGCCCTCTCCTGTTGCTGCCCTCCTCCGTGGGGCGATGGGAACGGACCACGCGGAAGGCGCCCTCGTCGCCGCTAGAGGAAATCTCCTGGAGGTCCGCGTCGGGCGGCACGTTCCTTGAGCCTGCATCCTCGCCAGAGGGGTTGGCACCTCGGGAAGCTTCCTCCTCGCCAGAAGGTTTGGCGCCTCGGGAAGCCTCATCCTCGCCGGACTCTTCATCCTCGTCCGGCTCCAGCGCGTCGCCCGCCTGTTCCTGCTCCGCCGCCCACGGGTTACGACGGGACCCGACGAGCCTCGCTGGTCTGATGCCCCACTCGTCGAAGAGGGGTAGGAGCCTACGGGCCTCGCGCACGCTCTCATCCACATAGACGAACAGCGGCAAGGCGTCGTCGTTGCTTGGGGGTGAAATAGACGTCGTGGCAAAGAGGGCCCTCATGATCTGCTTCAGCTCTTCCGGGGAGAGATCATCGGGGCTGAGGCGCATCCTGTCATCCGGGCCTGAATAGGTCCACATCGGCGCCGAATGCCATTGAAGGGGAGCAATGCGGCGTGCAACAAAATCATTCGCCACCATCCGGCCGGTGAGCCCGGCCTCGCGGAGCACCAGAATACGCTCATATACCGCCATGAGCTTAGGGCCCTCGAAGTCACCGCTCGCCCAACGCGCCCACTTCCTCGGCGGCGCCACAGGTGCCTCCAGGTTGCGGTTCGACGACTTGGTGCGAATGAAGAGCCACTTCTCGCGGAACTTCTCCACCTTCTTCGTCACCTCGGTGATGGCATTCTCACCCTGCCACGCGATGGGAATGTATTCCTCACTTCTGGCGGCAGCAATGCGGAAGGAGACGCATCCAAGCCGCTCGTTCGACTTGGTGCTCCGGAGGGAGTAGAAGCTGCGAAAGAGGGCCACCGAGGGGTGGACACCGACGTATGCCTCGCAGAGGTAGGCAAAGATGGCGAGAATGAGCACGGAGTTGGGGTGGAGGTGAAGAAGTTGGATCCGGTACGCTTCAAGGATCGCCCGGAGGAAGCTGGAGAAGGGGGGAACGAGGCCGGCGTAGAGTGTGTGGAAGAAGACGGGGTAGTACCCCAGGCCGACATTGCTGCCGCCGGGCGCTATGCTGGTGGCGCCGAGCTCGTGGGTGTTGGCGGCAAACAGGTGCCGCGCCCTGGAAACCGCCGCCGCGCCGACGAGGGACTCCGGCATCGTCCCCTGGGGCGCGGCGCCCCGCACCGCCGCCGCAGACGTGCCGGTCTGCATCACAGCCTTGCCCTTCTGGCCGTCGGTTGCCCTCTTGGGAGCCATGGCCGCCGGAAGAAAAACTCGAAGACGAAGACCTCGAAAGCGGCAAGCTCTGGGAGGAAGAAGAGGTTTTTGGAGAAAAGGGCGGCGGAGTAATGAGAGAGGTGACGGGCGCTGCCTGCGCGCCCAGGCTTTATTGAGCCCGAGTCGTGGCGGGCCCCGCCACGTCGCCCGTAGGAGCCGAGGAGGTCGTGGCCGCGGGCGCAACCGCTGCGTGCCACGTGTCGCGGCCCTGTCAGGCGTCTTTGGCCCCTCAACGCTTCGCCTTCGTCATGGGCCTCGGCGTGCCCGTCGCGGGCCCGGGGGCTACTGTCGGCACAGTGGAAACCAGGGTACCACGGGCCGGCCTGCCAGGGCCCACAAGATTCTTTGGATGATTTTTGCTAAGGACCAGGCTCTCCAAGCCTGGCGAGCTCCGCGAGGATTTTCCCCTCGCGAAGGGTTTTTTCTCCTCGCCAAGGATTCTCTCCCTTGGCGAGGGATCGCTCCTCGACAAGGCGTCTCCGACGCCGCCCGCAATTCTGCTAAGGACCAAGCTGAAGGGCTCGGCGAGGCTTTTTGCCTCACAAAGCTCCTTCCTCGTGAAGCAATCTCTGCCCCCGCGGCAGAGCGCACATGGGCTCTGCGCCATGTGCAGAGTGACGCGCGTGCCTACGCGTGATGACGACGACGCCGCAGTTGCCGTTTCCATGTATAAAGCAGTCAACAAAGCGGAGCCAAGCAAAGCGGACAACGAGTATTGCCTCTTTGGTGACAAGGGAACAGTCTGCAGCTACGCTCCAAGGACGACGTCACCGTGGGTCACCTCCCACCTCGGCAAGCGCCATCTCACTGTCTAGCTGGTCGGTACCCCTTTTCAGCTTTGGTGACGCCGTTCCCCTGCCGTGGACCGCGTCCACGAGCTTTACCTTTATGGTGGACTTCACCTTTACGGTGCACCGCGCCTCCTCCTTCGTCGCCATGTGGTAGCCCTTCCCGCCCAAATGTTTGGGCGGAAGAGGTCCAGGACGCCTATAAAAGGAGGAGGAGCACGCCCAAGCAAAGGGTTCGACTCTTGACTAGGTTCGGTTCAAGAACCCTGAGCCTAAACCCTAGATCTGAAGACTAGCAAGTAGCCATTGTTAGACACCTCGAGCTCGACAAGCTCTCCTTGTACTGTGAACTCTCCAAGCAGTGCAATCCACAAAAGCAGGACGTAGGGGTTTTACCTCCACAAGAGGGCCCTGAACCTGGGTAAGACCGAGCGTTCCATCTCTGCAGTGCTGTCCCGCAGCGAGACCGACGAGCACCGTCGCCGGAGCACGTTGAGGGTTGTTTGATTCCGTGTTCAGCCCCTTACTCGATCCTTCTCGAGACACCCCCAGTTCCTGGGACAGTTCTCCGACAATTTCTGTTTAATAAAAGTTCGACGGTATAAATACAATAACTTTCGCCCACGAACTCCCTTTTCGATAATCTTGGACTCGTTGGAATCGTCACAACGAGCACTACAAGAATATGCAGAGAAAGATCATAGTCCAAGAATATATTATAAAAATAAATGGGGAAAGGTTAAATCTCCTATTTGCAAATCGGAAAATCATAACTATTGCAAATGAAGTCCGAATGACGTGAAAACAATTTTGTTGGAAAGAGGACGACAAAAGCAACCCTTGAAAATGGAAAACAAGTAATGGAGATTTTGCAAAGAAATGGAATAGATAAATCTTCTGCACGGATGAACCGGATAAATCTCCAATACCGAAACCGCAATAGAAGACGCATATGAAAACCGTTTTTGGTGAACTTGGCTTTGTCATGACAAGCACGACAAGCACCAAGACCACATCACGATAAGAGACAAATAAGAACCAATAAAGATGATTGCATGGATGCAAAGGTTTGTGCTTTCTACGGTGATACGATCACGATATTTGGTCGAGAGCCCCTCTTGATAGTACGGTTATCTATCCTATAATCCGGTCTCTCACTAAACAACATGAGACCGGTAAAATAGAAAACCCTATCAAGATCATACCTTTGCCTTGCGCATTAATCCACTTGAGGTCGATGAAGACGATCTTCATCACCTCAAGACGCACCACCTTCCTCGATTGCGCTTCGGTGAAGATTCACTTGATGCTCCCCCATACACCAAGATGGGAGATGCTCTCTTCGGCATATCTTCACTTGGCCTTGAGTGATGATCAACCCGCACAAAGCCTTGATCAACACAAACTTTTCTTCTTCCCTTAACCTTGACTCCAACAAATGGAGAACAAGCAAGCTAATGGACACACCTATACATATAGCTCAATGCAAACATTAGTCCATAGAGATTGTCATTAATTACCAAAACGATGCATGGGAGCAACCATGCACTTTCAGTATTTCGGACAGCTAGTCCGGGGTCCCCACAGAGCTGGTATCAGAGCCATCCTGACTGTAGGAGACCTTAGTTAGTATGGGCGTTAGTTACGGGGTTATCTAAAAGTATTTTCTAAAAATATAAGGGAGTTGAGTATTTGTGAAAAGATAATGCTTAATTCTCAACCCCTCCTATGATACAAAATCTATAAACTCATATAATTGTTACATTTACTTTCAGTTAAAAGTTTGCACACTAATCCTCTCACTAACTTAAAATTTGGCTTAAAATTTGTAGATGGCACTCCACTACACCGAGTTTCTGCAAGTTAAGGAGAAGGGCAACCTCATGTTCGAGAGGGACTTGTACAAGTTGAGAGACATTTTGGGTCGCCCAGCTCCTGAGTTCCGTGGAGCGCAGGTCGACGTTCACGAGTCGTCTGTCCGGGGGAACATCAAGTCCTCCCATTCCAGGACGATGGCTTTCACCACGATGGATGCCAACTGGGACGACGGACTGTGTCGTGCCATGCAGAGGCTGCTGGCCCGACTTTGTGAGGAGCACATGGAGGAGTTGGAGAACTCACCTTTCAGGTTCTACGGGAGGCGTGACGCCGAGGGACATCCCACTTCCACCGTTCGTCACCCCACTTTTGGAGAGCACCTCGTGGATATGGAGGTCCTACTTTACCATACCCAGGAGGACCTGCGCAGCGTGAGGTACCGGTCTCACTTTCAGCGCATCGCGCTCGAGGCGAGCCGTGACCGTGTCGTTCTCCTGCAGCAGGACAAGACTGACCATCGCCAGAGAGGGATCCGCCTGAAGAGGACCATCGCCAAGCTCCGCAAGAGGGTGGCGGAGCAGGACGAGATGATCGAGGACCTTGAGCACCGGGCCGATGAGATGGAGGACGAAGGCGAGGATCTCCGCAAGGAGAGCAGCGCCTTCATCAGCGACGATGAGGACTACTTGGAGGAGATGGACTACGAGGAGGAGGACGATGAGGAGGAGACCGTCGACGACGAGGAGGATCTGACCGAGCCCCTTCTTGATGAGGACGAGGAGGACCCAGAGGAGCGTGTCTTCGAGCCCGACACCGACGATGTTGTGCCGAGTGTCCCACCACAGTAGTTGGACCACTTAGTCGTTCTCGATTTATCGTAGGGTTAGGTCAACCCAGTTGTAGTCGCGTTTGAGTCGTGTAATGGTTCCTTTGAAACCATATGCTTGTAGCAACTATGTAATGATATGTGGAACTTATGCATGTGATGCTTTTGCTTGATGATGTTGTGTGCTTTGAAAATTTCGAAATTTGCAAATTCCTTTCGAAAACTTCTATGTAGTGAAGACCTCCTACCCCAACAACTCGAAACCCTACCCTCCTACCCTGTTAAAGTAAGACATTACCGATATGTTTTGCCTCTTATACCCGTTTAATCTTAGGATGGTGGACACACGAGGAGGAGGAAGCCACGGCCGAAACGACCCACCGCCACCACCACCCGAGCCTACCCCGGCCCAACTCCTTAGGCTTATCCTAGAGGAGCGTGAAGCCACTCGCCAAGAACGCCAAGCCTACCTTGCTATTCTCCAACAACTTGTGGCCAACACCCAGAACAACAACAATGGGAACCCCAACTATGGGGACGACCATCGGTCTACCCTTAGTGACTTCCAGAAGACCACACCACCCGTCTTCGCCAAGACCATTCAGCCCCTGGAAGCAGAAGATTGGCTTCGCACCATCGAGAATAATCTCAAAGTTGCCAGGGTTGCCAATGAAGAGAAGGTCTTGTTTGCTACCCACTACCTCTCTGGTCTCGCAAGGGCATGGTGGGACGCAACCAAGGCGATGCAGCCAGCTGGCCAAGTTATTACCTAGGATGAGTTCAAGGCCAAGTTCCGCAAGGTTCATGTGCCTAGCGGTCTGATCAGTCGGAAGAAGGATGAGTTCCGCAAGCTGAAACAAGGAGGAAAGGATGTAGTGAAATATCTGGAGGAGTTCATGGACCTGGCCAGATATGCTCCAGACGACACCAATACTGAGGAGAAGAAGATGGACCACTTCTTGAATGGGCTGCTGATGACTCCCAAGTGCAGGAGATCAATTGTAGTACCTTTCAATTAGAAAAGGTTGTCGAACCCATAAGGAGCTGAAGGTATTGGTTAGAAAGAATGATAAATAAAGCAATGAAAGATGCAAATGTTTTTGGGATTTTTAGTTGTATGATTGCAAAGATAATAAAAATGTCGAAAGTAAATAGTAACAGTTGAAAGCCCAATCCTCTATGTGGCAAGAGGACAAGCTCAAATGGTGTGTAACTTATATGTGGAAAGCGTTCCCGAGGGCGGCATGGATATCACTAGGCATAGAGATTTATTAAACAACACGTTGCATATCTTGTCAAGTTTTAATCTTCTTGGGGCGGAGCCATAACTAGGCATAGCTAAATAAATAATCTACAATCCCTTATGATGGATCATGTAGCCAATTAAATGACTGCACAAGAATTATTAAGACACAAAGTCCCACCATAGCATTACACTCTAAGGTCCCCGACACTACTACCCACATAATATAACTGCATGACTCCATCTTAGGCTTACTTTTCCTCCCAAGTCTTTCTCAATTCATTACACTACGTTGTTCTCCTATGAGCCCTTATAGGTGAAGTGTTGTGCAGTCGACGTTCGCACAACACCATCATAGAATCACATAGAAGATAAACTCTTGACAAAATACCAACACATGTTATATATAAATCATTGCCAATTCATCCTATGCCCTCAGGAACATATGGGAACTACTCACAACGTGCAACCATGATCATAATTAGTGGCATAAAGGGTACAGCACAATCTGAAATAAATACTTGACCACCAAATAATGACAAGTACCCAATCACAAACATGAATAGGAGCACAAGACAATGATCTAGGATATAGCAACTCTCAAATTATGAGGGGAACGGAGTGGATCACGGAGATGACAATGGAGATGGTGATGGTCTTGGTGATGGTTTTGATGTAGAGGCCTCCTCCCATGCCAAGGAGGAGAGGTGATGACGATGGCGATGATTTCCCCCTCTTCGGAGCTCCGGAGCAGCAGGATCTGACCCCCTTCGGAGAGAATCAGGAGCTCCGCCGCCGCCACGGCCTCAGATAATTCGGGAAAAATTAGGGCGTCCTTTTTCGGGGAAGACGAAGGCGTACATAAAAAGCCACAGGCGAGGAAGTGCCCGAGGCCCTGTTTGGTGGGTCCCACACGGCCCCTGTACCTGGCCGCGTGGGCCCACCCCATTTGGGCCTCGTGGCCTTCCTCTCTTCGGTCTTCTTTCCGTTGCCCTTCTTCCGAAGAAAAACTGCCGTGGTATTTTTCCTTTAATTATTTGGGTTCGCGAAACTCCTGAAACAATAAAGACAAGAAAAGGGGGGTATTCTGCCTCCCAGATATTAAATACCAAAAATAGGGACTTTGTATGAAAGTCCCATAAATCGTCTAAAACATGCAAAACGTTGATATAACAGTGCATATAACATTCCCATATGATAATATAAGGTATAAAAATGATGATATAAAATGCATGTATCAGCTGCACGCTGAGATGCAGTGCGTGCTAGTCACTCACACCTTTGGTGATTTAGAGGCCCTCGTGGATAAGGCCATTCAGATGGAGTCCAAGCGCAATGTCATGTATGAGGACTGCAAGCGCCGTATGGCGAACCAGGGAGGCTCTAGCAGCCAGGAGCCCCGCACTTACCCACCAAACTTCAGGCCTGCACCCCCACCTTTCAGGGCACCTGTTCCTGCACCACGCCCCAATAACCCTAATCATCCCAATATCAATTACCAACAACAACAACAACAACCGCAACAATGCCAACCGTCCCAATGTTGTCTGCTTCGAGTGTGGACTCAGAGGACACTACTCTAAAGAATGCCCCAATCCAAAGAATGCTACTCCGCGCGTGCCAGTTCCAAACCGTGGTCAAGGTCGTGGAGGCAATGGAAGGAATGCTGCACCCCGAGGAAATGCTGTTGTCGCAAAGGGACGTCTGAACCACATTAACGCTGAAGAAGCCCAGGAGGCGCCAGATGTTGTGCTGGGTACATTCCTTGTCAACTCCGTACCTGCAACTGTTCTGTTTGATTCCGGTGCCACACATTCCTTCGTTACGGAAGAGTTTGTTTCTAAGGGGGGTTTAGTAGGGAGTCTACTGCCAAAACCTATGATAATACAAACCCCGGGATCCTCCGCAAAAACCAAGCTGTTCTGCAACGAGACCCCCATAGAGATCAAGGGAGAAAAGTTTCTTGCCGACCTGATCATTCTAGGGACCCAAGGCATAGATGTGATTCTTGGGATGAACTGGTTGGCCAAATACCAAGGTCGCATAGACTGTGCCAGAAGTGCTGTCGCCCTCACCACTGAGGATGGAGCCGAAGTAGAGTATGTCTCAACTCAAAAACCTGCCGAAGCCTGTTGCCATGAAGGAATAGCCAAACCAAGCCTAAATGAAATCCGTGTTGTCCACAGATTTCTAGATGTTTTTCCTGAAGAATTGCCAGGAATGCCACCGGACCGGGACATTGAGTTTGTGATCGAACTTATTCCCGGGACAACTCCTATATCCCAGAGACCCTACCGGATGAATCCCGAAGAATTGGTCGAGCTGAAGAAACAGTTAGCAGATATGCTCAGCAAGGGTCTGATCCGTCCTAGTGCATCACCATGGGGTTCACCCATTATCTTCGTGGACAAGCGGGACGGTACCACACGATTGTGTGTGGATTATTGCAAGTTAAATGATGTGACTATCAAAAATAAGTACCCTCTGCCAAAGATCGAGGATCTGTTCGATCAAATGAACGGAGCCCGAGTCTTCTCCAAGATCGATCTTCGTACCGGTTATCATCAGTTGAAGGTCCGAGATGAGGATATCCCCAAGACTGCATTCACCACCCGTTACGGATTGTTTGAGTACACAGTAATGTCCTTTGGACTGACCAATGCCCCCGCCTACTTCATGAACCTCATGAATAAAAATTTCATGGACTACCTCGACAAGTTTGTCGTAGTTTTCATCGATGATATCCTTATTTACTCCAAGACCGAAGAAGAGCATGCAGAGCATTTGCGTCTAGTACTGGAGACCCTCGGGAAACATCAGCTCTACGCCAAATTCAGCAAGTGCGAGTTTTGGCTAAAGGAAGTATGATTTCTCGGGCATATTTTGTCCGCGGGAGGAATTTCAGTTGACCCTGAAAAGATTCAAGCAATAGTCGATTGGAAATCACCCACTAGTGTGACGGAAATCCGAAGTTTCCTCGGATTAGCGGGTTATTATCGCAAGTTCGTCGAAAACTTCTCAAGCATAGCCAAACCTATGACCCAGTTGCTGAAAAAGGACAAGAAGTTCGAATGGACCCAGAAGTGTGAAGATAGCTTTCAAGAACTGAAGAAAAAGTTAACCTCAGCCCCAATCCTAATCATGCCCAACATCACCAAGAGCTTCGAGGTGTATTGCGATGCATCATGCCTCGGACTCGGTTGTGTCTTGATGCAAGAAGGAAAAGTTGTGTCGTACATGTCTCGGCAGTTGCGACCACATGAAGAGAATTACCCTACCCATGACCTCGAGCTAGCCACCGTTGTTCTTGCTCTTAAGACGTGGCGTCATTATCTTATGGGTAATCGCTGCGAGATCTATACAGATCATAAGAGCTTGAAGTACATCTTTTCTCAGAGGGAATTGAATATGAGACAGAGAAGGTGGATGGAATTAATCAAGGATTATGATATTGGAATCCATTACCATCCTAGAAAAGCCAATGTTGTGGCCGATGCCCTTAGCCGAAAACCATGCACCCTGAATGCCTTAATCCAAGCCGAGCAACTAGCCCTATACAAGGAATTCAATGAGTTCGGACTCGAGCTTGTCAGCCCTGGTTTCCTAGCCAATCTGGAACTAAATCCAACCTTGATCGACCAAATCAAGGAAGCCCAGAAAGGTCATGAGAGTATTAATGGGATTAAGAAGAAGATCTCTCTAGAAAAGGCACCTGGATTTTCTGAAGATGCCGAAGGAATTCTTAAGTTTAATGACCGCCTTTGTGTGCCGGATGTCAAAGAAATTAAAGACTTAATCCTAAAAGAAGCCCACGATACCCTTTACTCCATTCACCCCGGAGGAACCAAGATGTACCAATACCTCCGTGAGAAATTCTGGTGGCATGGGACGAAGCGGGAGATTGGATCCTTCGTAGCCAAGTGCAATGTTTGCCAACAAGTCAAGGCCGAGCAACAACGACCCGCAGGGTTACTGCAACCCTTGAAAATCCCCGAGTGGAAATGGGACGAAGTCGGTATGGATTTTATCACCGGACTTCCAAAGTATAACCGAGGCCATGATCCCATCTGGGTCATTGTCGACAGATTGACTAAGGTAGCTCACTTCGTTCCCGTTAAAACCACGTACACTGGGAAGCAGTTAGCCGACCTTTACATCTCCAGGATTGTTAGCTTGCACGGCATACCCAAGAGGATTGTGTCCGACTGAGGTTCTCAATTCACCTCTCGTTTCTGGAAATCACTTCATGAAGTCATGGGAACCAACCTATCCTTTAGCACAGCTTATCACCCCTAGACTGGAGGACAAACTGAGCGAGTGAATCAGATTTTGGAGGACCTACTCCGCGCGTGTGCCCTATCCTACGGATCCAAGTGGGAGGACTGCCTTCCATTTGCTGAATTTTCCTATAACAACAGTTATCAGTCCAGTCTGCAAATGGCCCCCTTTGAAGCACTTTATGGCAGAAAGTGTCGTACCCCTCTGAACTGGTCCGAGACCGGAGAAGGCAAATTGTATGGACCCGATATCCTTCGGGAAGCCGAAGAACAAGTCCAATTTATCCGCGAACGTCTCAAAACCGCCCAATCCCGTCAGAAGAGCTACGCCGACCCCAAGCGCCGTGACGCCACCTTCAATATCGGAGATTTTGTCTATCTCCGAGTAACCCCACTCAAGGGGATGCAACGTTTCCATGTCAAAGGAAAGTTGGCACCAAGATACATAGGACCATTCAAGATAGTTGACCGTCGTGGAGAAGTCGCCTACCAGCTGGAATTACGCCCGGAACTATCAGAAGTGAACGATGTTTTTCATATCTCCCAGCTCCGGAAGTGCCTTGAAGTCCCAGACAAGACGAACGTTTTTCAGAACATCGGTCATCAATCCATCGACCTAAACCATGACCTAACCTATCGCGAAGAACCTGTCAAGATTCTCGATGAAGATGTTCGTCTTACCCGGAGACGCAAGATCAAGTTCTACAAGGTTCAGTGGAGCAACCACTCCGAAGAGGAAGCAACCTGGGAGCGTGAAGACTATCTTAGAAACGAATTCCCAAACCTCTTTAGTTCCTAGACCTAGCAAATCTCGAGGACGAGATTTATTTTAAGGGGGGAAGGTCTGTCACATCCCAATATTTTGTAACCAGAGAAAACCCCAATATGAGGAGTCAAAAAATTTAGAACCAACAAAAAAATCTTCTATTATTTCATGTGATGCACGTTTAGCCTTCTATTATTTCATGTGATGCTTGTTTGCTATTTTGAATTTTTCTTGTCTGGATATTTATCTACACAGCAATTAGTCAATTGACCAACCTGACCATAAATTGGAATGTGACTTGAAAACAAAATAAAAATCCCTAACTACTCAAGAACCCTAATTTTGAAAGCAGAGTATGAGAGGGAAACTTTTCTCTCTAAACTTTACCTTCTATACTAAATTCTTTTTAGAAAAATGATTCTTGTGTGCCAAAAATCAGAGGGAAGTGAGTTGATCTCCCACCTCATACCTTGGTTCACTTTTCAAAGTAATTTTCCAAGAACCCGAATTTATTCAAAGAATTCAAATTCTTCTCTTTTAAATTCGGTCATCAAAGGAAACTCAATTTTCTTCTTCACCAAAAAAAATTCAGGAAAATTAGGGGAACCTTCTAGCACCCTTCTAAACCCAAATGTAAGCTTAATTTAAATAAAACAATTTCAAAAATTCAGAGAGGCATTCGGTCGAACACCTTATGGGCACAAATGAGCTATTTCCAAAACTGGTCCCAAACCGTGGTAAAAACGGGGGAGCTCGACCCCTTTTACCCCTCTTGCCTCCCCTACACCTGCCCAACCACCGGCCCCTTCATTTACTAGGCATGGCCGACCAAGCCGTGGAGAAACATGGCAGCCCGAGCTGCCATGCCACCCCTCCCTCTTACTCGCCTGCTCTCTCTGGCCTTCTCGCCCCGACGGGTGTCTGCCACTCCCCTGGAGCCAAACCGCGGCCCCCCCCAGCAAGCCGAAGCTCCCCGAGCTCCCTCGCCCTCGCCCTGGCCACCCTTCCCGACACTTGGCCGCCCAGCTCGACCACGGGCGCTGTCCCGCTCGCCAATTCCCCAGGCCACGCCAACCCTCTCTCCTGCCCCTCCTCTCACCCGTGGACAACGGCCCGACCGCCCCGATCCTCTCTTAATGACGAAATCGTGCTCGACCATCCGTGCTCGCCGCACCGTAGTCGCAGCGGTGTTCCCGGCTGCCCCCCCTAAACCCTAGCCCTCGCCACTGCACCCACGGACACGGATCACTGATGTGGTTCACCCCACATCCGCGTCGCCATTGCCCTGTGTTGCACCCACTCCGTACCCGTCGTCGAACACCTTGCCTGCGCACTGGACCCGCACCACCCCGAGCTCGAGCGAGGTCCTTCCCGCGCTCACCTCGCCTCTTTAAACCCTAGCCGCGCGCCGTGGGTGACACCGCGCCGCCCGGACCGCGCATGGCGTGCTCTCCCTCACCCTAGCACGCTCGCCACACCCGGTCCACCGTGCACCCATCCTCGGCTATAAAAAGCCACCCCGAGCCCCCGAGGCAAACCGCACCACTCCCTCCACTCTCCTTCACTCACTACACCTCTCTGCACCGCCAGGAGGGCGGAGTCACCGCTGAAGACGCCGCTGGCCGTGGAGCTCGAGCTCGTCCACGCTCGGCAACCGCCGAGGTCGACGACGGCCACACGGCCACGCTGCCCTTTTTCTCTCTGCCCTCTCACCTCTCTGTTCCCTCTCCCGACCGGTCGCTCACGCGGCGTCGTTTCCCTGTCCGGGTTCTGCCCCGGAGCTCGCCGGCGAGGAGGCTACCTCGTGCTCGACCCGAAGCTCGCCGTCGACGACCTGGACATTCCCGAGCCGTACAACTCCACCAACCGAACCCGTCAGACCTCCGCCGACGCCCGCACCCACTCCACCATCCCGGGGAACCCTAGGTGAGCCTTCCCGAGCTCGCCTCCGTCGTCTACCCTTTGGCCGCCACTGGTTTTAGGTCGCCGGAGATGCGGTCGTCACAGGCCGTTGGATTTAGATCCAACGGCAGCGTACCGGTTCTGGTTATTTTACGAAACTGATGAGTGGACCCCACCCGTTAGGGTTTTAAGCATTTACGGCGCGGGAGATTTTCTGTGGGCCGGCCCGTTAAGCCAGTTTCCACCCGGGCCCTTTCCTATTTTTGCAATATGTTTAAATTATTCAAATCTGGACATGTGGTAGAAATCAAATAGCTAGAGATTGGTACATTCAAAAATTATGAAATTTTGTGTACTGGTAGCTTGTTAAATTATCTATCCAATGGCACTGGTCCCACATTATTTGAGTTAATATTAGTCAAATGGTAAATTAATTAGTACAGAAGGTTTGTAATCTGAACTTGTTTGTTTCTGATGCTCTAAATTCCCAAATAATGTGAATCCAATTTTTTTAGCTTAGTCCAGAGAAACTCTAGCTACCATAAAATTTTCAGATTAAATTGAGCAACATAAATTAAATGGCATCCAGATTTGTAGTTGGACTCATTTCTGTACTGTTTAAATTATAGCATGAATTTGGAATGTCCAAATGACATGAGGCCAATTTTGCTAGCTCTGTACTGTAAATATCTAGTTACCCTTAATTTTTCATAATTTTCTGTTTAACATAAAATAGATTAGCCCTAAAACTTGACATAATAAGCTTCTGTACTAGGCACATTGTTTCTGCCAATCTATTAACTGAAATGGACCAAATCCAATTTTGTTAGCTCACATTTAACAAGTATTAGTTGTCCCTAAAAGGGCATAATTTTCTGAATAGCAGAAATTAAATCATGGCCAAATTCGTGGTATAGTAAATTTCTGCCGATTAATATTAATATTAATAATAAGAGTAATATGAGTTCAAATATACCAAATCCAAATGTGGTGATTTTAGTAAGGCAGTATCTGCCTATAGGATTTTAGTTTGTGTTGTTGTGATGTTTTGTTGAGTGGTGGTGTGATTGTGTGTTTTGTTTGTTAACAACGATTAGACGAGAGCGTTGCCGAGGATTTCGAGGAAGGAGGTTTCTTTGATCAAGAGTATCAAGACCAGGGACAAGTTGCTGACCAAGGCAAGCCATCCATTTGATCATACCCTTTGTCCTACTATTTTGATTAAGCATGTTTTACTTATGTTAAGATGCATGAAATGTTTTCAAGTGGTGTGTGCCACTAAAACCCCTTTTTAAGTGTTACCTATATTATATGCCATGACTAGGCCCCTCATATATAGAAATGTTTAGTTAGAGAAAGGAGAAATTCTAGGTTGGGAAAAAACCAACGTTTTATTCAAAAATCCTCTTTATGAAAAAATTTGGGTGAAATTGTGTTTTACCCAAGATGTTGCTAAGTGTTGAGTTTTGGAAATGGAGAAGAATGGAATATGGAGATTTGGAGAAAATGCACATTGTGTCTTAGTACCTACGTCGACCAACCATACCCTGTGCGACCACATTACCCTCCATATGGGACGGGGCTTAGCTAAGTAGTTTGTTTGTCTTAGTATGGGATACCTCAACAGCGGAGATGCTCCGTTTCATGAGGGGTTGGCTCGGTGGCCTCCCCTGACCTGGGTCCTCCAACATAGTGGGGGATATAAGGATTGCCGTATGCACCGCCGGGAAAAACTATGAGTCCTCACACCCAGGGCTTCGACGGGAGACCGGACTGGGTGTCGGCGGAATGTTCATAAGGGAAGGGTCCTATACTAGGATGAGCAAGTAAAAGGCTATGGCCGGTTACTCAACTTCGCATACACCTGGTATGGCGGGACGTGGCAGACACGGTGAGTTTACTGGATGGTGTGGGTAAAGTGTACAACCTCTGCAGAGTGTAAAACTATTCAAATAGCCGAGTCCTCGGTTATGGACAGTTGGAAGGCCGTCCTAAGACCTGTGTGCAAAAGCTTTGTGTTTTTAAAACAGAGATGTTGTTGGTGTCATGCCAAGGGATTGGTATAAAGAGAATGGAAGGAGAAGGTTTCACGACGGGCCGTGATCCCACCGGAGGAATTTTGAAGAAAAACTATCTTTATTGAAAGAACTTCTTTTTCAAATGTCTTATCTTTTTCAACAAAGATATGGAGATATCTTTTCTTAAAATAAAATGCTTTTATAAAACAAAGAGATACCCTAGAGCCTCCCACCTAAATAGTAAGCATTAATCTTGACAATACTTTACTACCGGATGGTTTGCGAGTACATTCAAATGTACTCATATTGGTTTCGTCCCTGGCTATTGTCTTGGCCAGACTTTGAGGAGCCGTATGAAGAAGGAGACTACGACGCCAATAATGCGAACTAGGGATCTTCATCAGCCAGCTGCCTGTAGGGTTGTTAAGGCATTAGCCTACGACGCTTGTTGCTACTCCGCTGCTTGAAGAATGTTAAGCCCTCTGAGGCATTTATGTAAGACTGTGGTCCTCGGGACCCTTTTGTTGTAAGACTTAAATTCGGTACTGTAATGGATGTAAACTTTGGTAATCAGTTCAAGTTATGCGCAACGACAGACTGATCATGGGATCGTTGTGTTTAGCATAACGGGTATTTCGGACAGCTAGTCCGGGGTCCCCACAAAGATATAAGCGAAGCAAAGGAGTATTCGAACGAAAAAGCGGAGCGTGTCTCTCTCCCACACAAATAAAGCTGGGATCCAACAAAGATATGACTAACAAACAAACAAACAAAACTGAAAGTAAAAAAGACGCTCCAAGCATAGCACATAATATGTAAAGTGATAAAAACAAAGTTAAACGAAGACGACCTTATGATAGTCGATGAAGATGAGGGGATGTCTTGGGCATCCCCAAGCTTTGACTCTTGATAGTTCTTGATATTTAGAGGGGGTGCCATGGGGGCATCCCCAAGCTTGAGCTTTGATCCATCCTCGATTTCTTCATATTCCTCTCCTTTGGAACTTAAAAACTCCCTTCACACAAAACTTCTCATAATTTGATTAGAGGGTTAGTGCTCATAAATTAAAATGCACATGTGTTAAACTCATGACAAATTGCAAACCAACTTCATTAGACATTAGCTACTGTTTACTAAGCCTCAATGTGGCACTCTACCCCTAGAGTATCACATATGACGATGGTAAAGAGACAAATGCAAAATAAAAGCAGAATCTGTCAAAATCTGAACAGTCTGTAAAGATCGAATTTTTCGAGGCACTTATGCAGCTCAAATAAAAAATTTAAAACTAACAAAAGATAGATAAAAGCATCAGGCTTTCTGTAAAAACTTATCAGAAAAAGATAAAATTCTGGCGATTTTAGGATTTTCGTGCAACAGGCGCACAGAATCTGTTTTTGGACAGCAACACAATACCTTGCACTTTCAATGCATTAGAGGCTAAACTTGGCACAAAAAACCAAAATATAAAGTACAATGAAGTTGCTACAGAGGTAACAACTTCATGACTCAATAAAAGCAAAAAAGCAAAAAAGCAAACTGAAAATAAAAGATGTGTTGCCTCCCAACAAGCGCTTTTCTTTAGCGCCTTTTAGCTAGGCGCAATGCCAAATATCAAGTTTTTCCCGGATCAAAGGCATCATCATTCTTATCAAATTCATGAATTATGGAACTTGCAAAAGGACCTCCAGCAATACTATTAGTACCAACAATTGGTGGAGCAAAAGTAGTTTTACCCACTAGGGCTCCTCCCTTAAAATCCTTGGAAATTTGAGCTTCCTTCACCATCCTCAACTCCTCTTTTCCTGCAAATGATGTATTAATTTAGTAGTATTCGTTGGCACAAATATAAATTTAGGTACTTTGTGGACCGAAGCCTCTCTCTTTTAAATTTAGATGGAGAAAAGGGTGCTCCCGAGGTATCAATTGCTTCCCCTAATTTTTCAATTCGATTAATAGCTCTTGTAGCTTCAAGGGACTTAATACTTTTAGCAATGTCTTTTAGGCACCCATCAAGATTGTTAATACCATCCATAATTCCCTTATCTATTTCTCTTATCATATCCACACTTGGTACATTATCTTCTATAACTTCCATCCTTTGCATGACATGTTCTAAAGTGATTTCAATTTTACGATCATTAGTTGGAGGAATCCCCACAAGACCCTCTATAACATTAAAAACTTCCAGAGCATTAGTTCCTAGGAAGTTTCCACCTGTGATAGTATCTAGGACATACCTATACCAACTTGTGATGCCAATATAAAAATTTCTAAGGAGAACAGTGGCCAATGGTTTTTTAGCGGATCTATGACGAGCATCATTAATTCTGTACCAAGCATCTTTCAAACTCTCCCCACCTCTTTGTTTGAAGGTTAGGACTTCGGACTCGGGTGTCTCAACAGGAGGAAAAGAACTAGCCATGAAGATAAGATAAAAATAACAAGACAGGAATAAAGACTACACTAATTTTTTTGGGTTTTAAAATTTTGAAACAGGAAAATAAACTAAATGAGATATAAAGCAAGCAAGACAAAAACAAAGTAAAGAGATTGAGAGTATGAGACTCCCCTTTCTGTAGCTCCAAAATCCCTGGCAACGGCGCCAGAAAAGAGCTTGCTGCTGTATTAAAATAAGTTGGGTGGTGCCCCAAGCGAAGGCGGAATTGCAGCTAGTAGCAGTTTTCTCTCGCTTAACGAACCGAGGTTTATCGAACTAGTAGGACTTTGACATCAACAACGAGGTGAATGTTGAAGATCTCTGGCTTTTAGGGATAACTTCAACAGACGTGGACCTGCACACACTCAACCAAATACTTTGTCCCCAACAACGGAGAGGTTGTCAATCTCTCCGGTCTCGCAGAACACAAAGTGGTTAATTGTATGATGAAATAGATAAAATATGAAAAGTGACCAGAGGAATAATGATAATTAAAAGCAAGTAAATGAGGTTGTAAACAATGTAAAAAGATGGACCGGGGGCCATGGGTTCACTAGTGGAGTCTCTCAAGTAAATAAAATATGCATGTGATGGGTGAACGAATTACAGCTAGGAAATTGACAAGATCATGACACAAACCCAATTTAGCTATGACAAAAAGGACATGATAATATTTATGGAGGCATCACGACAATGAACAAAGACCGTTGAGTCCAACTGCATCTTTGTCTAAAAAGTCCACCGTGGGATCGCTATCCAGCCTGTCACCCAACGGTATTAAGTTGCAAGCAACAGACAATTGCATTAAGTAAAGTGCATGAAGTAAGCAATACTAATATCAAAATAGACATTAACACCGCTGTTTTACCCTTAGTAGCAACAACACACCCTCGCCCTTAGATGTTTCTGTCACTCGTGCCCAGGAACAAAAGGGGGCATGAACCAACTATCTAGCATAAATACCCTCTCTTGGAGATACACACAATCACTTGGCCAAAGTAACTACGCACATCGGAGAGCTTGCAAGAACATAAATTACTCATATAAGAATCATGCACAATCTGAACATAACTTCATAATCCATCGGATCCCAGCAAACACATCACATAGCATTACAATAATCGATCTTGATCATGTTAGGCAGCTCACAAGATCATAAGACATGAAGCACAAGAGAGAGAGAGAGACTACCAACTAGCTACTGCCATGGACACGTAGTCCAAGGTGAGACTACTCACAAATCATCTCGGAGGAAGGCATGGCGATGAAGAGCCCTCCGGGATCGATCTCCCCTCCGGCAGAGTGCTAAGATCAGCTTCAGATTGGACCCCGAACAAGGGTTTTCGGTGACGGCGCGTCGGGGTCGAGTTTCTGGAAAATAATGGCCGTCTCGACGTTTTTTGGTTTTTAGGGATTTTATATGCGTCGGAGGGGGCCGAGGCGGTGCCCTAGGAGCAGGGGCGGCCCCCACCCACGGGTCCTAGGGGGGCCGCGGCAGGAGGTTACCTGCGCCCTGTGGGTGGCCCCTCAGGCTCCCCTTTGGTCTTCTGGTGCCTTTCGTCAAGTAAAAATTCTCCGTAAATTTTTGTCCAATTCCGAAAATATTTCCAGAAGTAAATTTTCTGAAATACAAAAATGGCAAAAACAGGGAACTGGCACTTGGCATCTTGTCAATAGGTTAGTCCGACAAAATGCATAAAAATGATATAAATGACAATAAAAACATGTGACAATATCACAAAACTAGCATGGATCACTCAAAAATTATAGATACGTTTGAGACGTATCAGGAACCCCGGTCCATATTCATCCATCAACTATTTTCCGCATCATTGCCTACGTTGTTACTATTGCTGCTACTACTTTGTTGTTACTATTGCTCTCATATTACTGTTTCTTTCACATCACTTCTGTTACTAGTGCTTTTCCAGGTGTGGCTGAATTGACAACTCAGCTGCTGAGACTTATAAGAGCATGTCTAACAGAACCCTCAAACTGGTCAAACCCTCAAAATAACTGCCAGTTTGAGGGTTGAGGCAAAAAAACGACGCAGATCAGAGCCCTCAAAACTGTAAACCCTCAAAAAATTTGCAGGCCGAACCCTCAACTTGGACCCCAACCTGCAGCAGTGAGGGTTCATAGGAAATTTCCAGGTCGAGCCGTCACCCGGTCAAACCCCACGCGCACGAGGGATTTTTCCCAACTGCTCCCACCCCCCGCCCCCTTCCGTCCGCGCCGCCGGTGCCCGCCGCCGTCCCCGCCGCCGGCCATGGAGGCCGGCCAGCCCCCGGCGACCCCCTCCGCGCCGCCCCCAGCCCCGCCCCCGACGCGCCCGCGCCCGCGCCCGCCCCCGCCCCGCCCCGCCCCCGCCCCGCGCCTCGACCGATGCCGCGGTGGCGGCGATGGTCGCCGCGACCCACGTCGGGCAAAAACGGAGGCGGGCGGGCACCCACCTCCTGCCGGCGACCCCCTCCGCGCCGCCCGCCCCCGTCCCCGCCCCCAAGAAGGCCAAACCGGCCGGGAAGCCGGCGAAACCGGCCGCGCCCGCCCCCGCCCCCGGCCCCAAGCCGATTCCCGCGCGCAAGGAGAAGCAGCTCGCAAGGAGGAAGAAGGGGGCAGACCGGCCACCTCCACCGCCACCGACGTACTCGATGAAATGTCCGCCCCAACCGTGTCATTTAGTGCATTGCTCAACGACGCGGAGGTGAACATCGGGGATCCTCCACTTGATTCCTTCGACTACCATGTTGAGGAGCCGGAGGTTGAGGAGGCCGGTGTGGAGGAGGAGGAGGAGGAGGAGGAGGAGGACGAGGAAAAGGAGGAGGAAGATGAAGATGAAGATGAAGATGTCACCGAGATCGGAGAGCAAATGTTTGAAGCGGGAGGTGGTGCTCGAAGGCCAATTCGCACGGCGAACTACACGGAGGTTGAGGATGTCCTTTTGGTGAAGGCTTGGTCGCAAGTGGGCTTGGATGCGGTCACCGGCACTGATCAAACCGGGAAACGTTATTGGCAACGCATTGAGGACAGGTATTGCAAGCTCAAACCCAAGACTGCCACATTGAGAGCTCGTTCTTACCGATCGCTTCAAGGCCGGTGGGACTTGATGAAGCCCGCTTGGCAAGTTGCTCGAAACCCAAGTTGTTCGTATGTTTTATGTTTGGCAAATGATGTCTCCGATGACTATGTGATGATGATCATTTGCACGTTGTATATTTTGCTACGATTTCCATGGGATTTTACTATGTGATGATGATGATTTGCAAGTTTGTTTCATGTTTGTGATGATGATTATTTGCAAATTTGAAGTGATTATGTTGCTGTCCAGTTTTGAGGGTTTGAAGGCCGGGGCGCAGATCAGAGCCCTCAAACCAACCCTCAAAACAGAATATTCTGTTTTGAGGGTTCGTTTGAGGGCTCTGATCTGCGCCGGCTGTTTTGGGCCTTCAAAATCACAATTTCTCGGCCCTCAAATTGGTTTTGAGGGTTGCAAGTTTGAAGGCTCTGTTAGACATGCTCTAAGTATTATTTGGCTCCCCTTGTGTCGAATCAATAAATTTGGGTTTTACTTCCCTCGAAGATACTCTGCAATTCCCTACACTTGTGGGTCATCATACATCCGGCAGCTGAAAGGCACCATTCGACCTAGAACTTCCCTCCCACAAAAAACTTGCCCCTAAGGTCATGTACAATGCAAGGTGTTTAGAAAAAAATCGGTTTTTGATTAATCACTAGTGTTTATTTATTTAAGACAAATGCTTAACTAGACACATCTCCTTTAGAAATAAGCTTTGGTGCTTATGAAAAGTTTGGTTTATTTTTGTAATCACCTTCCTAAGAGCATATCCAACCGACCCCCACTTCCCTCCTATACATCTGGGGTGACAACACGAATACAATCCGGACAGAAAAGCACTACCCAGCCAGACCCCCTCCCCCCATACCTAGCCCAAATGTTCGGGGTGCCCCACACCCTCATACCCAGCCCATATGTGGGACAGAAATGGGGCTGCCCAAACACGCCCGCCACATCTGGTCCAGCCCTAGATCGTCCAGTCCTACCCCACATATACCCCACTCCACTCCCACCCCCGTCGTCTCACCTCCCCTTCGCTCCACCATGAACGGCTCCGGCGGTAGATCTGGGTCCGACGCCGACCTTATTTGGGATGCGCTCTTGGTGGAGATTTCTAGCCCCGCGCCGGACGACGAGGAGCTCGCTCTCCACCATTTGCTGGAGGACAAGAGATCCGCGCTGCTGGCTTCCAAGGGTGATGCAGCCACGGGTTTGTCTACTCCGGCGCTGGAGCTCATGTTTGGTCATCCGCTAGTTTGACCCTCCGTTAATTTTTATCGCAGTAGTTAATTGTGATGCTTGTTGGTTTAATACCAGACTAAGTCATGAAGAAGGAATCCGTCCATGAGGATGAATTGTTGTGCACGGCTTGGTTGGCCACAAGCATTGATTCAGTTGATGAAACAATGGCCTCTGGCTTTTGGGCAAAAATCCATCAAGTTTCATCCGCATACAATCCACACCATGCGACCGAAAACTCTATGCTCCATAGATGGGCACGCGTCCAACACTCTGAACAAATTTGTCGGGTGTTCTGTCAAACTGTAAAATGTAAGTTTTGGTTGCTTCATTTTTATTGTTTCGTTCACTTGTTATTGCGTATGTTGCATGATTTTCTTATTTGCTAGATGGAGTCGGCTCCTATTTTGTATAATCAACTTGAGAGGGCCATTTAAATTGGTCATTGTTAGAGCATATTTAATGGGGCACCTACCGCGGAAAATGACAAGGGAAGAACAAATCCAAATCCGGTGATCAGCATGAACACCGAAAGGGGTGATCGATTCATTCTAAATCTGTGATAATTTTTTGATGATTTTTCATAACTTTGTGATGCAATGTGATAAGTTATGTTAAAAATCTATGTGCACGTGTTTACATGTTTGTGAGGGTTGGATATAGGATTACGTGCAGGAGAGGATAAATGGGAGTTGGTCGGCTCTTAAGAGCAAGTAGGCTTATATCTTGTCTATGTGGCATTTTTGTCTATATGAAGGTGAGAGACATGAAAGAGTAGGGAAAGTGAGCTTTTATATAAGAGCCTACCTCCTCGGATGCTCATAGATAAAATTAGTAAATGTGAGGAGAGAGATAGAGAAAAGAGTTTACAAAAAAAAGTCTAATAGCCAACCTTACTATACGAGTGGATTGACATATTGCCTATGGTTAACAAGCGCAACGTCTTATAATCAGCCGGCTATACTATTAGGCATGCAGGGGTCAAATTTATTCACTCCAATTGAAGATGCTCTAAATATCTTGCACATACATAGACTATAATACTGGAAATATGAGATAAGTATTTTCCAAAGGTCCTCTCAATTGGCGATTATTATACGGTTTTAACTCTTTTACAAGATCTGCTAGAATATCTACGCAAACTTTGCGCTAAGGAAAAGTTATGCCAAACATCCCTAACGAAACCACACACTGTCGAATAAAAAGATTCAGTAAGTCAGCAGTACAACCCCGGAAATACTGAAATACACGCTGATGTTCAAAAGAAAGGACCCGGAAATGTATGCTCATAGAAGTTCACTCTTATTTTGTACCGAACCAAAAGGTATTCCGATCAAATCATGAGATTATCAACAAACATAACATGAGCCGGCCATTCACTCGACCAGGAAATAGCAATCACACACCGCTTGCTCGTTGACCAATCACACTCCGGTTGGTGTGCTAGTACTACTCTTGCTTAGTAGCAGGCTCCTCGGCCGGGATCTCGTGCACGATCTCGATCGGCTTCATCGTGCCCTCTCCCTCCGCCTGCCCCGCCGACTGGGTCACCTCCACCGTCTGCACCGTCTTTATCACCGTCGGCTCCGTTGACGGAGCGTCGTTCGCCGGCGCTGCCGCTGCCGCCGGAGCGTCCTTGATTGTTCATCAGACAGTACATGCGTTATTCCCCAAAGAAGCGAAGAGGAAAAACAAGGGGAATAAACAGCACCATATACTACATAGGGCCAGCCGGCGTACCTTGGGTGAGCTGGTGTCGGTGGTCGACATGGTAATCAGAAGGATCGAAGCTGCTCAGAAGGAAAAGAAGAGGAAAGCTGCTCACAAGGATCGAAGCCGACTATTGGTTTGAGTGTTTGGTAGGCGTTGCTTTTGTTATGTAGTATGGCTGTATGGGCGCCGAAGTCACGAGAAGGATATGAGCTGGCGCCTTTCGGCGGAACACTGCCCACCACAAGATGGCAAAATCATAGCAACCATACACCTGTCGTATCCACATCATTCATTTTATATATACAGAATATAAAAACCCAAGCGATGTCGGCCGTGTAACACCCGGCCACTCCCGGACCGGCGCCTGTTACGCGTGGCAGCTCTTTAGAATCTCTAGACTGGACCCGCAAACCAACACTAGTTTTTTCTACGCACTTTGTCCTCACTCGTGCGCACCCGGGAAGGACTTCCCGGTCGGTCACCCATCCTCAAATTACTCCGGGCCAAGCACGCTTAACCTCGGAGTTTTTTGCGAATGAGCTTCCGGAAAAGAAGTTGCAACTTGTTGGTATGAGTATCCTATCAATACTATTAACCCCTGAGCCAGGATCTCACATCCTTCCCCCCTTACAAGACCGACGCCCTCGTCGGTCAACTCCCAGTCCAGTAACTTCCCCCTTTGACACCCGTCTGTGCGTCCAGTGCCGGCACATGCTCCACATATCCGCGCCCCTGACCCGCATACGCCCGAGTTACCGCAAGGGTCGGCTCTGATACCAAATGTAACACCCCGGCCACTCCCGGACCGGCGCCTGTTACGCGTGGCAGCTCTCTAGGATCTCTAGACTGGCCCCACAAACCAACACTAGTCTTTTCTACGCACTTTGTCCTCACTCGTGCGCACCCGGGAAGGACTTTCCGGTCGGTCACCCATCCTCAAATTACTCCGGGCCAAGCACGTTTAACCTCGGAGTTCTTTGCGAATGAGCTTTCGGAAAAAAAGTTACAACTTGTTGGTATGACTATCCTATCAATCCTATTAAGCCCTGAGCCAGGATCTCACAGGCCGCACAGCCCGCGCTTCTATGTATATTAGAGCGTCCTAAACTGTGTCCGGCACAACTTCATTGAAGGACCAATTGGAGATGCCGGACACTTGTCCGGCGTTTTTTTCCCTTCCCACATCGGCACCGTCTAAACGAATTCCCCAAACACAATTAGAAATAACAAAACCTGCAAAACGGTTCCAATTTCATTCAAATTTTGTTATATATTACAATATTTGAACAAAATTTAACTAAAGACTAAACCTAAATCTACTCCGAACGGGCGGACCAGTCGAAGGTGTCGTCGCTGTCGTCGAGGAGGATGAAAGTGGAGGAGGAATTGACGCGGGAGGTGGACGCGCCGTCGTGATGCGCCCGGGAGGTGGACGCGTCGGCGGCGCCGGCGGAGGTGATGGCCGAGGCCTCCATCGCCGAGCGCTCCACGGTCTCCAGGAAGCCGGGGGAGTCCTGCTCGATCTCGGCGGCTGACGCCAGTAGAGCGAAGTTGAAGCCGGGGGCATCACCGTCGTGCGCCTCGTCGTGCAGCGCGGGTGGCACCTCATACCCCGCCGGAATGACAGGGGGCTTTACGTCCTCCGGCTCCTCCTTGACCTCCTCCTTCATCGGCGTGTCGTCGCGCCGGCGCAGGCGGAGGCTCCCACGTGGTGGCGACCAGCAACATTTATGCCGGTCATTAAGCCGGGGAAGAAACCGCTTGTGCGTATGACGGGCGGGCCATCCCTGTCGGAAGCTCGGGCCGGACAGTGTCCGGCACTGCGAAGGCAGCCCCCAAAGTTGGAGGCCGTGTTCGCGGTGCCGGACAGATTTTGGGCCGGACAAAGGCTTTGCGACCCCTCGGTGTGACTTGTTTTTCTGTCCGGCGCCCCAAAGGAGCTTTACGGCCCCTTTTACGACCCCCCCCCCCTCAACACCTTAAGGGCACGTGTAATGGTCTTATCATCGCAGTGGCACGTAGTAATTATTGCTGAGTTGGAGAAAAGAAAAACGAAAAAAAGAAGTTTGCCTTCTATTAGCTAAGAGATTATCTCTTAGCACAATTTGTCTCACCGTATTTTTAGGTTTATCTCATTATTAACGATAAGGCTAAAAATAACCCGTTGTACATCATATTTCATTGTCATATATAAATTACGTGGCAGATTAATGATAAGACGGTCTTATCAACCATTGTACATGCCCTAACACAAAGAGAATCAGGGTATTCCACAGCGGTGGACCTAGGATTTTGAGACTGTGTATTCAAATTTAGAGGTTACAGAAAAAAAAATTAGTTGCTAACTCCGCATCGTTCGTTAAGTTCAATCTAGGGTTTGACGCCTGGTTTGTAGTTCAGTTTGGGGGGTGATCGGGAAATCAGAAAGAGAAGGTGAACGAATAAAGAAATATATGTTATATTATACTCCCTCCGTTCCTTGATGTAAGGCGTATAGTTTTTTGAGAAAAAATCCAAAATATAAGGTGTATTATGATTTTTAGACAATTTCACTACTCCAAAGATGAGTTAAATACTTCCACTGAGATATTTGACAGATTTTTTTTAAATTTGTAGCTGTTAGTAACACCTCTCTCTCCGATTCTCGCCATGTGAAATGATTGCACCATGTATAAAATTCACATGTCTTAATATTCATGCCTGAAAACTATACGCACTACATTCAGGAACGGAGGGAGTAATATGTTTGTTTTAATCGGGCCAAATTACTAGTTGGGTCGCCTAAAGCAGCTGAGAGGTCCAGTGACGTCGATTTGTAGTTGTGGCCCAAATATCTCTTAAGTCCTTTTCTTTTCAAATATATAGGCGAGGCCACTACTGTCTGATACCCTTGAATTGGAATGATCCCACCCCTGGTATTCGACAAGTCCCCAAACTTGTGTTTGCTAATAGTGCTAAGTGTTGGAATTTTGGCCTAAATACTCCAACCCATTTAAGTTGCAATAGTTCCGAGAAAATCTCGGAGGCCCATTCATTCATGGCAAAAGGTGGGACAAAAAAAGTGTGGTCACACATTGTTAGTTGAGTGGAAGTTGGCCCTCCTTGTAAGGGAGGCTCTCCCACTTTATGACCATAAAGAAGAAGAGAGCTACACACGCGCTCCTCCTCCGTTGTCCGCCTCGCCACGCTTCGCCTCGCATACGAGTGGAAGACAAATACGAACTGATGGTTGTTTGGTTCGTGCACTAGTGGAAGTTGAATACGAACTGTTTGCCCGGTTTCCTCCCCAGCGTGTTGTTTCACCATCTCTCCTGATTCTTCAGTTCACCTCAGTGCCTATAAAAGTGATGTCGCTCCTCTTAGAGATACACATAAAGTTTGCTACATTTTTAAAAATACGAAAATATTTGGTGATGAACATATAAAGTCTGATACATACGTGCAAGATTTGTGGTGAAAAGAATTTTTCTAGTGATCTATACCAAAAACAATTAGTGCCAAAATGAAATTTAAAAACTAGTTTCTTAGCACATTGATTTTGTTTTTATTTCCGTACAAAACACCACATATGTCATTTCATTATGAAACTTTGCAAGTATTTAGAACACTTATATATGTTCGTCACCAAAAAAAATTATTTTTTTGAGATGTTTTATTATTATTTGTTTTTAAAAAATTGGGCAGGAGCATGTGACGGAGCAAAAACAGTCCTCCCCTATAGCCGACCTCTTTTCCATTGAGGTCGGTTAAGGCTTTAATAAATGCGGAATAAAACTAACGTTTAATTTATCAAGCCAAAACCTAAACTAGCTAGGTTCACCTATGTGCACCAACAACTTATGCTAAGCAATATGATCAACTAGGTGATAGCAAGATATATGACTTTAAGCTCAACGACTATCACAAAGTAAATAGCATAAGTAAGGAGCTCGGGTATAGAAATACCGAAGCACTTGGAGACGATGATTTATCCCGAAGTTCACTTCCCAATGGAAGCTAGTCTCCGTTGGAGCGGCGCGGTGTTCACCAATGTGAAACACCGAGTAGCCTTGATATGGCACACCGTATCTCCGTTGTGTCTTACCACCAATGTGGCGAGGCACTTGTCACTATGTTGCCGTTGAGGTTGACAACTAGAACCTTTACAAGGGTGAAGCTCACTCCACAAGTTGGAGGGTCTTCACCAAATGCACCGAGCCACCAAGACTCGATGCCCAAGGCCGAGGGCTCCTGGCAATGTCTTCGAAGCTACCAAAGCTCCGAAGCTAACAAGGTTGAGCCACACTCCACAATTGGAGGCTCCCAACAAATCCCGTGAGCCACCAAGACTCCGAGAAAACAACAACCGTTGTGATATTTCATGTGCAGGAAAAAGGAAAAGGAAAAGGCAAACAGGCAGGCCGGCCTGGCAGCCGGCCCAGGCCGGTGAGGAGGCCGGGGCACAACCCGAGTGGGCCGGCCTAGGAACCGGCCCAGGCCGGCAGCAAAGCCGGGGCGACGGAAGGGAGTGGGGAGCACCCGGGTGGGCCGGCCCAGGCCGGTGGAGAGGCCGGCGGCCCACCCGAGTGATCCGGCCGGCAGGGAGGCCGGGGGGGCGCCCGAACGGGCCGGCCTGGGAGCCGGCCCAGGCCGGTGGTGAGGCCGGCTGCCCTCCCTTTTCTTTTTGTTTCTTTTATAATATTCTGTCTCGAAAACTACCGATACCGAAAACGCAATAACTTCCACATACGAACTCCGTTTTCGGTAATCTTGGACTCGTTGGAATCGTCACAACGAGCACAACAAGATTATGCAGAGAAACATCATTGTTCAATAAGATATGGTCAAACCAAATGATGAGAGGTAAAACTTTTCTATTAAAAACCGGAAAACCATATCTTTTGCAAATGAAGTCCGAATGACATGAAACCAACTTTGTTGGAAAGAGGAAGACAAATGCTACCCAATAACATGTGAGAATATTGAAACCAAGCAAGGGAGATTTTGCTAATAAATGTAAGTGTGAAACCTTCCACATAGATGGACCGACAAAATCTCCGATACCGAAAACTCAATATGGAACACATATGAGAACCGTTTTCGGTGACCTTGGGCTTGTCATGACAAGCACGACAAGCATCAATACCACACCACGATAAGAGCCAAATAGAAACCAATAAAGATGATGCCAAGGATGCAAAGGTTTGAGCTCTCTACGACCGATACGCTAAAGCTCACTTGAGAGCCCCTCTTGATAGTACGGTTACCTATCATAAAACCCGGTCTCCCAACTACACCGCGAGACCGGTAAAATAGAAACCCTATCAAGATCATACCTTTGCCTTGCGCATTCCACTTGAGCTAGATGATGACGATCTTGATCTACTCTCAAGTGGATCACCTTTCTTGATTTTGCTCCGCTTGGTGAAGACACGCATATTGCTCCCCCATACACCAAGATGGGAGAGACACTCTTCGTCATATCTTCACATGGCCTTTATCTTGATGATGATCACCACGTGACGCCATCCACCATGGACAACATAGGATCTTGATCAACACAGATGATCACCACGTGACGCCATCCACCATGGACAACATAGGATCTTGATCAACAAATGATCTTCTTCTTCACATGCCCTAATCTTGTACGTTGATCAATCTTGCACTTAGCCTTGATCAATATATAGTCTTCTTCTTTTAGCCTTGACTCCAACATATGGAGTCAAAGCATTTCTTATGGACCAACACTGCAAATATAACTCAAAGCACACATTAGTCCATAGAGATTGTCATTAATTACCAAAACAACACATGGGGGCAACCATGCTCTTTCATGGGATTAGTTATCCCCACAACAAGTGTTTACATTTGTTAGTAATTTTAAAGGGGGTTATATTAAGCATAAAAACGGGTGTTACAATCAGGATATAGGCAGACTCTAACACTGGGCATGGGCCGGAACCTAACCATACGATGGTTCTCTCTTCGGTTATATGAAATTTTGCAAGATTATGAGCAGGGGCAGAGGCAGGATTAGAGGTTAAGGGGAGCCCAACATGGTAATTCCTGATTAGGGGGCAAAACATGCTATTTTTCTCTAAAAAATCATTTCTAAACCAGGCTAAATATTGATATATCATGCCATAGGGGGGGCAAGGCCCCTCCTGGTCCCCCTAGCTCCGCCACTGATTATGAGTAACAATATCATGCCAGCTATACACCTTTTTGAACATTTCATTTCATATAAACAGGAGCTAGCTAGGCAGCTAGCTCGAGTAGGAGTGAACATGGATACGGATATTGGGTCCCACCCGTCGGGTACCTGGTAGCTACTACTCGAAAGGCCTGCCGGGTAGCCCGTTTGTGGGACGGCCCAGGCCCATGAAAAAGGCAATGTTAGGCTTTTATTACTAGGCCAGTTAGGTTTAGGGTTATCCCTTAGAATCTGTAACCTACCCGGTCAAGGACACCCGAGACCCAGCCTACTATAAAGGCTGGGAGGAGCCGCCGGGTAGAGGGTACGCTCTCAGATCGCATCGCCACCATAGCCATACGGCAAGCTTTGTAAGCCACGAGATCAACAGAGAATATAGAGTTCTACCTCACCGGGGATCCCAACTCCGGTGAGTTCTTGTTCTTCTTGTTAACCGCCAGTGTCGCCTGCGCCATGATGTTCTCCGTAAACCCAAGTCCCTCACGAAGGGGCACTGCCGAGATAATCCCTCGACAGTTGGCGCCGTCTGTGGGAACGCTCGGCGTAGGAATCACGTCACCTGTGGTCCCAAATCTGGCGGCCTGCGATTCGCCGCACTCGGAGGATCCGATCTATTTCGGTTCCCTCTGCTTCACCCCTCACGCGTCGGCGGCACTCCCCATCTTCGAAACTCTCCAGGGAAGCGTCGATCTAACGTTCGGAATCATACGACTCCGTACCGATCGCTTCGGCACTCTCCGCTTACCCGACGCCACCCGCCCGACAGCAACCCTGACTTCATCAGCGACTTGTCGGAAGCGGCGGAGTCGGAGTCTTCGTCGGTTTACCTGGACGAGGATCTTTACCTCGAAGATGCAATTTGTCCCGTCGAAAACGACGCTGACGACTGCATCCAGAACGAGAATCGCTACATCAACCCGTCGGTGAACACCCGAACCCATCCCGTTCAAGTCTACATGGCCAATTCGGGTGAGAGAACTGGCAACTCGCAAAGCCCTCGTAGGGGACGTGAGACTATCACGATCACCGAGTCTGCAATGGCTAGGGTGCAAGCGGCTGTGACTGGAGGAACCCCGCTTGGACCTGATGCAACAAGAGAAGAGTTGATGGCGTACCAGAAGATTCTCCATGAGCAAGCCCGGCGACTTCAGAGGAGAACCGAATATCTGGACGAGCGGCAACGTCACGCCGATGAATCAAGTGAGCGGCGAGCCCAGATGTCGTCTCTTCGCTCCTCCGCGTCGGTACACACTCCTAGGCCGCGAGAGCACGGCCGTCATCGCTCCCGACTCGACCACATCCCCGAAGACTCCAGGCTAGAAACAACCCGCAGCCTCGAGTCCTCCTTCAACACGATCGACGCATGTAACATCCCAAATTTTGGAATGTTTTAAAAATCACAAAAATTTAAAACTTTTATTAATAATTAAATAAAGTCTCCAAAAATCAAGAAAAGCTTTTATAGAAGATTGTTTTGACATCTTCAAAGTTATATTTTAAATTAAATATTCCTTTATCTTCCTATCTCAATTTTAAAGTCTTGGAAATAAAATATTTAAAATGGGGTTTTCAAATAGTATTTTCCCCTTTTGGTTTACTGTTTTAAAATAAATAATATGGGGATATTATAAACCCTATTTCATTTGTGGAAATAATTTAAATACTCTTCCAAGCTTTGTTTTATAAAAATGTTTTATCCTAAATTATTTTAATATGAAATGAGTTATCATTTTGAATGATATTACTCATATTATCCTCTGGTTTTTAATTTAATATTTTGAGATATTATAAACCCTAATTTGGAAAAATCCCCCAAATAGCCATATAAGGCAAATTTGACCAAAAGGGTATTTTGGTAATTTTGTTTTGACCAAAAATAGTTCCTAAATGTTTATTCTGAATATTTGGAATTTTACAAATTTTTACAAATTTATTTGACTTGATTTGGAGCTTTAAATCAAAAGTTATAAAAGAAAACAGAAAAAGGAAAAAGGGAAATACCTGACTGGTGGGACCACCGTGACGTCATCGTCTTCAACGAAGCCACGGCCGTTTCTTCCCGATCGATTTCCCCCTTGATTGCTCGCGATTAAGGGCACCAATTGCCTCGCCGACCCAGTCCCTTGGAAGCCCACCCTCTCCTCTCCTTTTCCCCTCTCACGCCTCTTCGAATCGCGCCGCCAGTACGACAAATTCGCTCGCCGGAGTTCGCGGTTGCCGCCGCCGTGTTTCACCGATTCCGGCGACGCCAAAGGTTCCCGAGCCTCCCTTTCTGCACCATCTTCTCCCCCTTGCCGTGCAGCACCTCCCTGATCCTTTCCCCTTTTTCTTCTGCAGCGAATCGAGCAGCCCGTGCTCACCCGGAGCTCGCCGGCCGCCCGTACCACTCTGGCCGTGCGTCCTCGCCGTGCCAGGACGCAATCGAGCTCGCCGTCCGCGCCATTCTCCTCGCTGTGTCGTCCCGCACTCCGTCTTCACCTCCTCTCGCCCGGAGCACCGCCGTGGGGACGAGCGCGTCCACGACCGGAGCCACCGCCGCCGTCCGAGCCGTCTCCGGCAACCAACCGCCGCCGCCGGGGTACGAACCCTAGATCTGGACCGTCGGATCCTAATCCAACGGTGCAGTTTAGATCGAGCCGAGCCACGGCTCAAGCCGCAGCTCAAGCCCAGCCGAAGCCGAAGCCGAAGCCAAGCCTTTTCTGGGATTTTCCCGAATTGTTTAAATGGCCTTTTTACAGAAAAGTCCCTGCAAATTCAAACCTTCATATCTTTTAAACCATTTGGCCAAAATTAGCAAATTTTATCTTTTTGAAAAGCTCTGGACTTGTAGAATCTTTTGGCACTGTTAGTTTTTAGTGTAACAAATCCAAATTTATTCAAATTTCAAATGAGTCATTTGAGTAAATTTGGCATAGTTTTAAATCTGTAAGTCCAAATTTTGCAAATAAAATATTTCTGGAAACCTTGGAACATGCCTGACATGATCCCACTGTTATAATTATTTTTTTTGTAGTTTTAAAAAAAGATTTCTTAATCAGAGACTCAAACTGGAGTATTTCTGATATAGTTTAATTTCTATAAACCCTTTTAAATTGTTTTCTTTTAGAAAACTCCTTAAAATACTTGCCTCTGTCCAGAGAGATCAAGACCAATCCCAACAACCTGGAAACAACCCTTCAACCTATTCAAATTTGGAATATCCAAATTTGATTTCAGACCAACCCCTGACCCAAATGGCAAACCCCAAACCTAATGCATTGATTCTTTTTGCATATGGTATCATGTATTGAAACCTGGACCACCAACCTAGTTTTGTTTGTTTCTATCCATGTTTGTTGTTATGTTTGTTTCTTTTGATTGTGTATTGTCGCTTATTGCCATATGTTTGTATTGTATAGATTGAACGGAGAGCTATGAGCTACGTTGAAAAAAGAGTGTGTGAGCAACGACAAGTTCCAAAAGGCAAGTGGATACACCCTTTCATGAAAGACCTACTATTTTATTATATATGCATTGTAGACTATTTCAGTAGCATGCATGATAGGTGTACTACTATATTGCTATGCAGACCTGTTTAGTATATCACCCTTTAATCCTGTTGATTTAGAAACCCATTCACTTGGTAGAAGTTAGAACTGCAATGCTGAAATGTTTTATTGTAGTGCGAAGGGATAAAAACTCTACTAAGTTAATGAACTACCTGGGTGGCAATTGGTTTTGCTCTATTGGTGGGTTAAAGTTGAGTGGCTGCTCAGGCCCAGTTCTGCGGGTTCCTGAGTACGTGCACTTGTGAACGGCCACCCAGGAACAAAGAGATTTAAGTCACTCCAAGTTTAGATTGCTTCCAGTGCAGCCACTTGGTATTATGGCTCTGCCTTGACTAAGTAAGTTATAGGCCCCGATTCCGGCAGTTCTCAGCGGATGTTATCTTGTATGGGTCTGCCCAGAGGAACCGGGGAACATTTCCCAAAGGTCTCGTATTCATCTTCACCTTTCCTTTTCACTTCAAGAAGGTCAAGGACAGAATGGGTTGATGAAGTCTTGTGGTGAAAGTGCACAACCTCTCGAGAGTGTAAAACTATGATCATAGCCGTGTCCCCGGTTACGGACAATTCTGAGCAGCTGGACAAGGATGTCGATGGAAAATCTCCTCATTCCAATTTCATAAATAAAATTTGATGGGTGAATAAGAGTAGAAGAGACACTGGTTTTCATGCCAGTTTGTCTTATAGAAAGTTGAGAAATGAAAAATCTTTATGAAAAGTAGGACAAAATTGGCTTTATGCAATAGCCTTCAACTCCACCAGCCAGATATGCATATAGATTTAGACTTGCCATTTTATATTCCACCAAAGTATCACTTGCCAGCCTGTCACAAGGTATTGACCCAAATTCCCTGGGCTGCAACGTTAATGTTGCAGGTTTTTACGATGACGAGTGAGGACGTCTACCTTTCGAGCTTGCAACCAACATGTATGCCAGTGGCACATGAAGATGATGAAGCTCTCTGTGCTACTTATGTTTCCGCTGCCAAACTTTGCATTGAAGCTAGCCTTTGGCTATGCAATTTGTAAAGAATATTTTATTTATGGATCTCGCGATGTAATAATTATTTGACATTGATGCATGGTATTACATCTATTTGTGAATTGCTATCCATACTCGATCCAGGGAATAGCATATTTCACAGAATGTCATTGCTTTTCTAAGCAAGGGCGCTACAACGCAGCCGGCTACGTCTTGCCCAAAACACCACAAGACGCCGCTATCGCATTGGCAACCTACTTGCTCACCACACAACCGCAATAAGGCGATCCACGGGCCGAACTGCACCGGCAGATGATACGTGGAACTGGCATGGTGGGGACAGCACTACAGTCAGCCAATCCACCGGCCACTATAGTGGAACCTGCGCACCCGCCACCCAGACGTGAGCACCGCCGAGAGGCCTCACCACGGCCACGCAACGAGATGCGTTATGAGCACCCAACAATGACAGAGCGCGACAGGCGGGCGCAGAAAGCAGTCGACCGCAGTTGCGCCCGACGGGCAGAAGAGCGAGCCACGACCACACGCACGGAAGTCGACAGATACCACGCAGAAGGCCGGGCAACCACGCACCCAGAAGAGGAAGAGGGAGATGAGCCGTGCGGAGCCAAGTGCTTCATCCGCCGTATCCGGGAATCCCGCATGCCGACAGGATTCAAGCTGACATCAGAAACCCCGAAATATGATGGTCTGCAGGAACCAAAAACGTGGATTGAAGATTACCTCACCGCGGTGCAGTGTCAAGGAGGCACGAGGAACACTGCGATGCAATACCTACAGCTGCAGCTCACAGGATCAGCGCGAGCATGGTTAAAAATCCTCCCCTCTGACACCATCTGGTCCTAGAATGATTTGGTCACCACGTTCACCCGAAACTTTCAAGGGACATACAAGCGGCCAGCCACGGCCGAAGAGCTCCGGACTTGCGTCCAAAGTTCGAGTGAGTCATTACGCGCTTACATTCAGCGCTGGACAGTCATGAAGAACACGGTGGAGGAAATATCCGAAGAAAACACGGTCGACGCCTTCACACGTGGCCTGCGGAGACGCGGACTTAAAGAGGAACTAGGACGACGGAGGCCAAAAACAGTGGCCCTGCTGATGGACATTGCCAATGAGTGGGAAAACGGCGAAGATTACATGCGCATCGACCAGTCTAGGGGACCGGAGGATCGCAAGTACATGATGGACTCGGGACGTAATCGCGGCTACGATAATCGAAAAAAGAGAAACTACCCCAATTACGACACAAACGAGTTAATCGAGATGGTAGCAGCAGGGTTCCACAACGACCGAGAAGGTAATCGCCGCACGCGAGAATGGCGATAGAGGCAACCTGATCAGGATGGAGAACAGATGCTCACAGGTCCATGCCCCTTTCACCCGTATAGGGACGAGCACGGTAACATTAACTCAGGGCACCAGCTAAAAGACTACCGCAAATTTGAGAGGCTACTGGAGGCATACAGACGAATCCAGCAAGCTGGGAAGAACTCGGGCTACTCGGCAAATCCAGGAGCACCAGCACACGATGCACACGAAGCACTACCGCTTCCTCCACCACTGCTGGCATCTGTCATCCAGCGCGTGCAGCAGACACCTCAACTAACACTACCACCCCCGGCTGCGGCAGAAGCATTCCCCGCCCCGGTTGGTCATGTAGGCATGATACAAAAAGGGCGTCCCTCGAATAGAAATCAAAAACTGATTACTCGACAGGTGCACTTGGCCATGGTTTCACCTCCGGCTACTCCGGAGTATCTCAACTGGTCCGAGTACACCATCACGTTTTCAAGAGCGGACCACCCACCCCAGGTGCCCCGACCCGGTCACGCTGCACTAGTACTCGGATCCCAGATCGGCGGGTACGTCATGAGCAAAGTCTTCATGGATGGTGGAAGCGGCATCAACATCATCTACGCGGACACACTACGCCGCATGAAGATTTCACTTGCAGCAAGCTTGGTATCCTCTGACACCACATTCCATGGAATAGTACCCGGAAAACCCGTTTATCCCTTGGGAAAAATCCATCTGGATGTGGTCTTCGGAGACCCTTCAAACTTTCGCCGGGAGAAAATCGAATTCGAATTGGTCGACTGGCCCTCTCAGTATCATGCTATACTGGGACGACCAGCGTTCGCACGATTCATGGCCGTGCCACATTACGCCTATCTCCTGCTCAAAATACCAGGACTAAACGGCACCATCACCATCCGAGGTGACTACCGAAAATCGGACAACTGCGACAGGGACTTCAACAAGATCTCCGAGTCGTTCGGGATGCAGGAAGAACTCTCAAAGTTAGAGTCATCAACCGACTACAACCTTCTTCCGTTAACTCAATCAACGGCACCCGACAAGGAATTTAACAAAAGCAGCGATACAAGAACCCATCAGGTTCACCCGACGGATCCCACCAAAACGGCAATCGTGTCCACCAACTTACCGATCGCATAGGAAAGCGCGCTCGTCGAATTCCTCCGTGAGCACTGGGAAATATTTTCATGGTGTCTAGCTGACATGCCAGGTATACCCAGAGAATTCGCCAAGCACGCACTTGAAGTACGCCCTGAGGCTAGACCAATAAAACAGTCCCTTCGGCGATTTTCGGAGCCGAAGCGCAAGGCCATCGGTGAAGAAATCAACCGACTCCTCGCAGCCAAGTTTATCCGCGAAATCAAGCAAGCCACCTGGGTAGCAAACCCCGTGCTTGTCCCGAAAAAGAACTCGAAGGTGTTGCGCATATGCGTAGACTTCACCGCCCTTAATAAACACTGCCCAAAGGACCACTTTCCCCTCCCGTGCATCGATCAAATCATTGACTCGACCGCAGGATGCGAACGTCTGTGCTTTCTGGACGCCTACTCAGGATACAACCAGATACGCATGAAGCAAGAGGATGAAGAAAAAACGGCTTTCATCACACCTTATGATGTCTTTTGCTACACCACGATGCCCATCGGTCTCAAAAACGCGGGTGCAACTTACCAAAGGTGCATGCAAGCCTGCCTCAAGGACCAAATCGGCAAAAATGTACAAGTGTACGTCGACGACATCGTCATCAAGTCCAGAGTAGGGACCACACTCCTTGACGACCTAGCCGAGACCTTCGCAGCACTCAATAAGTGCCACATCAAGCTCAACCCGACGAAGTGTGTATTCGGGGTACCCGCCGGACAGTTACTTGGTTTCCTCGTATCCGCCAGAGGCATTGAGGCGAACCCAGAAAAGATACAAGCAATCCTGTCAATGGAGGAGCCAACTAACCTCAAGGGAGTCCAGCGACTGGCTGGTCGCGTCGCCGCACTCAGCAGGTTCATCAGCAGGCTAGGGGAAAAGGCACTCCCATTTTACCAGTTGTTGAAAAAAGCTGACAATTTCAAGTGAACGGAAGAAGCTCGTCAAGCATTCGCCGAGCTCAAGTGGTCCCTATCAACAAAGCCGATCCTAGTGGCACCTCAAGAGAGGGAGAACCTGTACCTGTACCTAGCCGCGACTAGACAGGTAGTCAGCTCGGTGTTAGTTGTCCAGCGCGCAGAGGAAGGAAAGGTGCATGGCACCCAGCGCCCGGTTTGTTATGTCAGCGAAGTACTGTCGGCTTCCAAGCAGCGGTACCCATATTATCAGAAGTTGGCATACGGAATATTCATGACGGCACGCAAGCTCAAGCACTACTTCACTGAGCACCATATCACAGTACTGACAGATGCACCCTTATCAGAGATACTCAACAACCCAGAGGCAACAGGACGAGTCGCCAAATGGGGTATTGAGTTGTCACCCCTAGACATCACTTATAAACCCAGGGACTCACTCAAATCACAAGCCCTAGTGGACTTCCTCGCGGAATGGATAGAGACACAGACTCCAAACCCTCCGGACCTATCCGATTCCTGGATCATGTACTTCGATGGGTTAAAGAGGCAAGAGGGAGCCGGAGCCAGGGTCATCTTGATATCCCCCAAAGGAGACAAGCTGAAGTACGTGCTGCAGATGAACTTCAAGAAAGCGTCCAACAACGAAGCTGAGTACGAGGGCCTGCTACATGGCATGCGCATGGCAAAAGCCTGTGGAGCAACGAGACTCATGATCTACGGGGACTCAAACCTTGTAGTCCAGCAAACGATGAAGGCCTGCGACGCAGTGTCAGACAACATGGCAGCATACCGCGACCTATACAATATCCTAGAAGGAAGTTTTGACGGGTGTGAGCTATGTCACATCGCACGGGGAAGCAACGAGGAAGCCGACACATTGGCAAACATCGGTTCCACTTATGCACCGATACCCCCTGGGGTTTTCCTTGAGCAAATAAGCAAGTGCTCAATACAGTACAAGGACCCCGACGCACCGGCAGCAGCAGCCCCGGCCGTCGGCTCTGAACAAGCAGTCGCAGGCACGGAGGAGAACGCTGAAGAAGCAGAAAACACCTCCTACGAGGTCTTCCTCGTAGAGCCGTCATGGACTCAACCATACATCGCATATCTGCTGCGCCAAGAGTTACCAGAAGATCCAGTCGAAGCCTGTCGGGTTACTCGCCGCAGTAAATCCTTCATCACGGTCAAAGGGGAACTATACAAAAGAAGCGCATCAGGGATATTACTGCGATGCGTCGAACCGGATGAGGGGAAGCAGATCCTACTCGACATTCACGAAGGCATCTGCGGACACCATGCGAGTAGTCGAGCACTCGCAGCCAAAACACGACGGGCGGGATTCTACTGGCTATCCATCATGCAAGACGCCAAAGAAATAGTCCGAAGATGCGCAGGGTGTCAGCGGTTTGCAACCAAACCTCACGCCCCCGCAACAGAACTAAACATGATACCAATCACCTGGCCCTTCGCGCAATGGGGACTCGACATGGTAGGCCCACTGAGAAAATCTTCTCCTGGGGGTCACACTTTCCTTCTGGTGGCAGTCGACAAGTTTACCAAATGGATTGAAGCCAAGCCTGTCACAAACGCGGGAGCAACAGCAGCCTTAAACTTCGTCAAGTCCATCGTCTTCCGCTTCGGTGTACCCCACAGCATCATCACGGATAATGGGTCCAATTTCATTGCGGATGAAGTTCAAACATACTGCGAGCAACAGGGAATCAAGCTCAATTTTGCATCTGTTGCACACCCGCAAACCAATGGCCAAGTGGAGCGCGCAAACGGACTCATCAGTAGCGGCCTCAAGAAGCGGCTCCTTGCACCCCTGGAACGAGCCACCGGCGCGTGGGCTGAGGAACTACCGTCAGTACTGTGGGGCCGCCGCACAACACCAAACTGCTCAACAGGGTTCACCCCCTTCTTTCTTGTACACAGGGCCGAAGCAGTACTACATGCTGAGATCCGCTGCAGCTCACCCCGAGTCGCTGCGTACACAGAAGCTGGGTCGAACAGGGCACTAGAAGACGACATCGACGCGCTGGATGAAGCATGAGACGTGGCGTTATCACGATCTGCGATTTATCAACAGAGCCTGCGTAACTACCACATCCGTCGAGTGCGCGACAGATCATTCGCGGTGGGAGACCTTGTGTTGCGGTTGAAGCAGAAGAAACCCCACAAGTTGTCACCCCCCTGGGAAGGACCCTATGTCATCACCGAAGTCATCGGCAAAGGAGCGTACAGGCTGAAAGACTTGACAACATGCGTCGTTTACTCCAACCCATGGAACGTGGCGCACCTGCGCCGTTTCTACCCATATGCGTCACTCTTTATTTACTGCAACCATTTAATAAGGCTTGGAGGTGACGATGGGGATGGCGAATGAGGTGGCCATGGAGGCGCTGGCAAGCGCGAACTCGCCCAGGTGGTCGACGGACAACACGGAGCTCATCTGGATTACGTTCTGCAGAAGGCATCTCACGATGAGGGGTACGGCGAGACGGAGCTATTTCTTCACCTCGCTCGTCACCTGAAGCAGGGTCGTGCCTTCGTCACTGGGGAGCGGCCGCTCCATGGGCATGCTTAAACCCATAGATAGGTGCCTTCGCCACTGGGTAGCGGCCGCTCCATACGCATGCTTAAACCCATAGATAGATATGCTCTGGTCACTCGCTACAGGTGGAGGCGAGGAGCTACCTCTGCTCGTTCGATCAGTACTCAGTATCGAGTCCGTCGCCTCTCCTCTCCTCGCTCGCGAGAGCGAGTCACGGGTTTCCTCCCCGACCTCTCGAGTCATGGAATCTTCTCCCGGGGAAGGGCTGCGGAAAGGGTGGGGACACCTCCCCCTCACGTGCGTCCAAACACGACAGTGGGTATCCCGGGGTCGATTTAGCCCGAGTTTTTTCCACCCAGGAAATAAGAGGGACCCCGGGCAGATCTCGAGCTACCAAACAAGCCCTTAAAGGGAAAGATAGTGGTATCAGATGTGTGAAACAGGACTCGATTCCGTGACCGTGCGTAGTGCGTACTCACTGGAGCTGTCCGTGGCGGGTTGGGCTAGAAAAAGGATACGGGAGAGAATAGAGTGGGGACAGACAAGGTGTGCATGTACATCTTAAGGCCCACTTCAACGCCACACCTCAAACGGACACAAAATGTGTCCTCTTTTTGTTCGTTTGGATCGTTTCGGCGGACACTAAATATTCGTCCGCCCATGCGGTCAGTCAGTGCACCCAACACGCACGATGTATTTCATGTTTTTTAAGTCCGTATTATCTATTACAATAATTAAAATAAAAACCTAGATCTATAACTAGGGTGGCCACCGGAGCACGGCTCGGCGTGCACTACTCCTCCTCGCCAATGAGGTCAATGAAAGGTTGGAGCCGGACATGGCCAGACTTCCGTCGGTGATGGAGGTGCCCCTACTGCCGGTGGTGGCGGCGACAACCCTAGCATTTGTCGCCTACAATCGGGAATCATATAGCATCACGAAGTAAAAAATGTGCGTCTTGTGACTTGGAGGAGTCCATTCATAATCTTTCTATATTATGTCCTTTGCTCGCTCTATTTGAAGAATTTTGAAGTTTACCTTTTTCACCACCAACCACCATAACGAATATGTTCAAAAATTGGTTCACTCAGACTGACAAATCCGCTGAGGTTAAAATTTGTACTCCCTCCGATCCATAAAAAGTGTCGTTCATTTTGTACTAAGTTAGTACAAACTTTGTATTAAGAGGGCGACACTTTTTATAGATCGGAGGCCGGAGGGAGTATTAATATTTATGCCTTGTTACAAGCCTTGTGGAACTGCAGGAGCCACATTGTTTTTAACAAGAAAGATCATGTTCATTTCTTACAGGTAATACATATGGCTAAGCACGTGGGTCCCCAAAAACGGCCAACGGTGTGGATACGGAATGGGGCCATATGTGTCTAACATTAGCGCACTAAGCCCTTAGCAATTACATCCGTAGTTTAAAAAATCGGACCGGCGTTCGAACCGGCGAGGGCCTCGATTCACGCTTCACTGGTGACCGTCGGTTCGTTTGGTTCACTTGTTGGTTTATTAAAGATAAAAAAAAGAGAAATAGTAATAATCTGTTAAAAAAATAAAAGATAACTATTTATTATATGCGTGTCGTAATATGACACAAACATCAAACGCACAAGATGTCTAGCTCAGTCGGACTGCCGAAGCCTAAGGTCGCATGGAAACCACCGGTCGGATCGCCGTTTGGTCGGTTTACACCGGTTCGCGTGCGTGGCCGGTCCAGTGTGTTTAACAAACCATTGGAGGCTCCGGTTTTGTTTTTTTCCAGTTCAACGGTCCGGACTGGTTTTTAAAACTATGATCACAACTTCCCTAAAATAAGTAAACAACACGATGTTTCTTGAGAGAAAAAGGTCAATGTATGGTTGCAAACCAGAAGAAGGAAAGTGTGTGGGTGGCCATGAAGGGTCAGTGGGTCAGGTACCCATTGATCGATGCCCTCCGCTTCTTCCTCCACTCCATCCCTTTGATTTGGCATGCATGAGGACGACCAATCTGGGACAAGGCCAGGCCAGGGACACGCATATTTTGAAGCACAAAGAAGACACTGCTATCTGTCGAGGAGAAAATTAAGAGAGAGAGATCGGCCGAGACTAATTCCCCTTAACCAATCCGATCTGCATACGGACGCAACGTCTGCAACTCGCGTCGCCATGAGCAGCGCCCAAGAGAAGCCGGATCAGCCGTCAGCGGTGCCGGATCACGAGGAAGACCATCATGAGGAAGCAGAGGCTGTCCAAGACGAGGTCGCCGCCATCGTGGAGCTGGTGACGGAGCTGAAGCAGGAAGGCACGACGCTGTTCCGGCTGCGGGACTACGACGGCGCCGCCTTCAAGTTCGACGAGGCGATCCGGCTCTCCCCGCGTGCCCCGCGGGCCTACGACGAGGACGACATCGCCTCCCTCCACAGCAACGTCGCGGCGTGCTACATGCACATGAACACGCAGCGGCCGGAGGACGAGCACCACTACCACCAGGCCATCGACCGGTGCAACATGGCCCTGGAGGCGTCGCCGAGGTACACCAAGGCGCTCCTCAAGCGGGCGCGCTGCTTCGAGGCGCTGGACCGCCTGGACCTCGCCTGCGTCGACGTGCAGGAGGTGCTGACGCTGGAGCCCAACAACGCGGTCGCGCTGGAGCTCCTCGAGTGCCTCAGGGAGGAGATGGAGGAGAAGAAGTTCTTGCTGGAGCAGGAGGCCAGGTCGCTGGACGATCTCATCAAGGTCATCTCTGCCAGCGAGAAGGTGGCCAAGCAGTTCACTACTGTTGCTGCCGGCGGTAAAGCGGATGCTGCGGGCGTTTCGACGGAGACGGATGGCCAAGACACGCAGGAAATCCATGGTGAACAGGAGGACGAGCAGGTGGGCTACGACGACAATGGCGGGCAAGAATCGCCACACGGCTCGTCGGGGGCAGAGGATCACGCTGGGGAGAGTGATCAGGTCAAGCAAGGAGATGGAGGCACGGACGACAGCAACGCAGAGCCTACCGCCACGGAGAATAATTCCCAGTCTGAAGGGCCGCTTCGGTCTTGTGTAAAAGAAGATAATCAGGAGCGAGTGTCGTCGTGCACCGATTCGCACATTCGGGAACACGACTCTGCTTAGAGCTTGTCACACGACCAGTAGCAGTCATGCACGTATATACGTCACATATATGTTTGATAATGGGCAAGATGTATTTATGGCACGTCGTGTGCTAAGTTTAGTGACCTCACTCTCAAATGTATGTTTGACTTTCTAAAATTCAACGAAGAGATCTATTGTAATCTAATACTATAAAACACTATGATGAAAAACCCGTGACTGTGAAGCTCTGTGCTTTATATTAATTTAAAGGAGGGCACTAGATGCCTGGTATCTAAAAAGAAAAAAAAATGCGGCTTATTTTGTATAAGAAACATGAGAGAGCGAGAGTGCTTAACCCACCGCCTGCGGCGGCCACCCACCATGCTACTCGCGTTGGCCGCTGCCCCGGCCGTTGGCTACCCTCCAGGCACCCATGTCGGCTTCGAAGGTTGTCTTCACACCGCGTGGCCCAACCGCTGCCTCTCGTGGGCGCCCAAATTTTGATCTAGTTGTGGCCTCCTAGGCGTCAACGTCCTCGGACGGGGAGGTGGTGTCGGAGAGGTGGAGACACATGTCTCCTCCTCGGGTAGGCGACCCACTAGCAGGTACACCCTATCTTCACTGTCGTGGAAAAGATAAGGGAGTCATGGTGGTCTTGGAGCTAGTTGCGCCCTTGCTGACCAACCACCGCACTGAAGAACAACAAGGACAAAGTGGAGCCATACATGCCTAAGTTGTTGTGAGGGGTGCGCCGCTTGCAACGGATGGTGCAAGATCATAGGCAGAGTAGGGCACAAGAGCATCATTCATGGACCCATCAACCGCATGACCAACTCTCCATTAAATTGGCGTGACTGCTTAAAGAGATGAGAGGGCGAATGTTGCTACAGGTGCCACAACTCTAAACACAAGTTCAAGGCCTATCGTCATCAGGCCAGGAGGTGCCCGGACATGAACAAAGCTTCGACTTCCACAATTTAGGACAAGCCGGGTCTTCCACCCACGTCTCCCCGAACTCACCACCACTGCCCCCACCATCACTGTTGACGACTTCCGCCTTCCCTCCGCTCCCAAACATCACGGCTTATGCAATTATCAATTACCTTGCCGTCGTACGGGCCACTTATTGTCGGGCTAGGTGAGGCCAGTGATGGCTTATTGTCCGACCCAGTGGTGCAAGTTGTGGCTGACGATGTGGCCCACCTTTTGTACCCTTCTCTAAGTAGGATAGATGTGGCTTGGGGACAAGATGCCGATGAGGATGAACCTAATCCTATTTTAGAGGTCCCCGTGCAGGTCCAACAGGGCGAAAGTCCAACGCTCCAGCGTTGATGCATGTGGGTATCGTGTCCCTTTTGGGGGCGTCGTTGTGGTTTTCCTCCCCGTGTCATGGTTCCAACCATTGACAGTCTCTTCAGTCTCAACAGGGATGGCGATTTACATCGTCACCCTCTTGGACGTTTCCCTGTGGATCTCAGGTATCTTTTGGGCACATTGTATCGCCATCAGCGGGCATGCTCGGATCATGTCTCGAAGTTCTGCTAGCAGACTTCAACGACTCCCAAATTTTGTTCGTGTGTGTTGATGAAGCGTTGGAAAACCCTAAGAGGAAGGTGGATGTAGCACAGCACCAAATTTCTCTTAGTTAAGAACCAAGGTTTACTGAACCAATAGGGATAAAAGACACTGCAGAGTTTGGCGTAAAACCTGCACACAACACACAAAACACACTGTCCCCATCCGTCTAGGAAGTTTGTCAGACTTCCCATGTCACTAAAAACAATAGATTGAATGTATAGTGTGGAAAGAGTTTTAAAACAAAAATAGTAAAAAAAGGGACCGTACGGAGATCAAGTTTGTAACAATGTAAAAGAAACTACCGGAGGCCATAGTTTCACTAGTGAAATCTCTCCATAGATAATAAACATTGTTGGGTAAACAAATTACAGCTAGGCAATTGACAGAATTATGATTATGGCGGTACTATGATAGAATGAACAAGGCAAATATTCATGTTGACATCACGTCAGTTTTAGCTGCCATATTATAAATCAAAGTGGCTTGAGTATCAAACATTTCCGTAAGGTAAGTGTCAGTACGAGCAATTTTCCCTTGGAGTTTCATAATTTCCCTATTCATCTGCTCTACTTGTTGGTTTATGTCCTTTAGAATAACAAAATGTTCCTCCATTTGTTTGGACAAAAAGTTATTTTCTCTCATATTGTGAATTTGTATATTCTTTTGTATTCTTCTCAATTTTTTTAACTCTATTTTCAAAACAAAAACCTTTATCACTAGCATCTTTCCGTAGGAGTTTCCATAAGAATTAACATTAAAGGGTAAGTGTCGTGGAGTTATCACGGCAGTGCCCCACCACGAGGGACTTGGGTTCTGAGGTAGGAGAGACATGCCGCTGGTAGTTACGTCGGCTGGCAAGAAGGAGAGTAATTTACCCAGGTTTAGGCCCTCGGAGGGTAACACCCTACTTCCTGCTTGTCTGATTGTATTGATCTCGAGGTTACAATGTCACCATGATAGCTACGGTAACGAGAGATTGGATCTCAGAGAACATAGTCCTTGCTCGATGGCCCCTCCCAGCCTTTATATAGGAGGCTGGGTCCGGGTGCCCGTGACCGAGTAGGTTACAAGATAGGGGGAAACCCTAGTTTCCTAGTCTTGCGCGTCACGCCTTGTCCGCGTTCCAGAAGGATCGGTTGCTTGGCCAGTCTGTCGCCGTTATGCAGGCCTGGGCCACCCGACAGGCCTTCGGCTAGACCGTAGCGGGTGGACCTGATAAGTGTGCCCACATCAATAATATAGGAAGTCTTTTATTACCAGGAAACAGCGCCAGAAATTCGTTGCTAGCAGACTTCAACGACGCCCTGAAATTCGTTGGTGCGTGTAGATGAAGCGTTGGGAAACCCCAAGAGGAAGGTGGATGTAGCACAATAGGAAATTTTCTTCAGTTAAGAACCAAGGTTATCAAACCAGTAGGAATAAAAGACATCGCAGTGTTTAGCGTAGGACCTGCACACAACACACAAACACCTTGTCCCCAATGTTCAAAGAAGTTTGTCAGACTTCCCGTCTTGCTAAAAGCAATTGATTAACCGTTTAGTGTGGAAAGAGTATTAAAGCACAAATAGTAACAAAACGGGACAGCGGAGATCAAGTTTATAATCAATGTAATAGAAAGTACGGGGGCCATAGTTTCACTAGTGGTATATCTCCATAAATAATAAACATTGTTGTGTAAATAAATTACAGCTACGCAATTGACAGAACTATGATCATGATATTTTAATAGAATGAACAAGGCAGATATTCATGTAGGCATCACGTCAAACATATATAGACCGCACGCCGGTACCGTATCTATAACTAATACTACACTTAAATTGTGCTTCTATGCTTGCCACTCATAGTATCAAGTTGAAAACAATAGAGCATTGCATTAAGCATGATGCATGATGTAAGAAACATTTATTATCAATAAGTAGAAATAAACATCCTTGTTACCCTTAGTAGCAACATCACATCCTTAGCCTTAGTCATTTATGTAAACTCGAGCCCATGGATGAAGGAGGCATGATCCCACTATCGAACATATACTCCGTCTTGGAGATTTATACAACAAACATATAAATCAAAGAAAATGTAAGAACGTAACTAAAGCAATCTCATAATATAGATATCATGCACAATCTGATCGTAACATCACAATTCATCATATCCCAACAAACACAACAATATGAGCAATTGTAACGGATGGATCTCGATCATATTAGACAACTCACAAGACCATTGTAAAATGGAGGAGAGGTAGCCATCTAGCTATTGTTATAGACCCGTAGTCCAAGGAGAACTAGTCACGCATCTTCATGGAGGCAACAAAGTTGGTGTAGATGCCTTCGGTGACGATTCCGTGCCAGAACAACGATGGCGCGCCGCCACCGCCACCACCACAGCCAGAACGTGGACGTACTGGCCCGCTGGTCTGTACGGGCAGTCGTGGGCGTGGACTTCCATGTTTCCGACAAGGTCAGAGCCGGAGTCGGAAGAGCAGGCGTGGCCGTCTACACCACCACGCGTAGGGCCGCCGCCACCATCGACGGAAGGGTGGCCATGACCAGCTCCAATGTTCATGGACCTCGTTCTCTCCCGGACAGCCATGCATGCGGTTGCCGGGATGGAGAAGTCTAAAGGAACTAGGGTATGGCGGGATAGGGAGTGAGTGGTGTGTGGTTAGTTGGTATACGTTTGTTATCCGTTCGTTCTGTTCTCTCCTCTATTGCCTAGGGACATGCAGAGAACATAAGGGCCACACGGTGGAAGAAACAGCGAACATGCACATGCATGTTGACACGTACTACACACAATTGTTGCATCATGCAAAACTTAATCTTCGCAAAAACGAGTTCTAACCAGGGCCAGCCCTATATATTTCGGTGCCCTAGTGCAGGGTTAAAAAAATGCCCCCTATATTTACTATATATCTACGCATATTATGTAAAATATTAAAAGTTTACATCTAACGACATATTCTTTTTCCAAGACATCCATAAATAATTGATATAAGCAATTAAGCAATGTCATATCATGATAAAAAGTCTAAACAATTTGCAAAATTTAACAAATAATATTCCCTTCTAATTTGATTACCTCAAATATGCTTCAGTTCTTCACAAAAAACCTTCTTCGGGTATTTCTGGATGCAAAATCGTTGAGCACAATTTCAAGATCAATGTTGTCCAAGACATCCTTCTCAATACAACACGTAGCCAAGCCATTCAATCTGTCTTGTGACATAGTTGACCTCAAATAATTTTTCAGTAGTTTCAATTTAGAGAAACTTCTTTCAGCTGAGGCTACAGTGACAGGTATGGTCAAGAGGATCCGATAGGCAACAAAAACATTTGGATAGCAATCTGCGGCCGTAACAAACTGAAGAATCTCAACCGCTGACATCAAGTTGTCTGGCAAACTTACTTGCAACACTTTTAACTCAGAGAAAAAATCATCAAGATCAACATCACATTTCTTTTTATGAGTAACCCTGAAGGATTCAATAGCTGACAGTTGTAGTTCTTCATCTTCATCATTTATTTCATCAAAATGCTTCTTCCTTTTACTTTGACGCTTTGTACGAAATTTTGGCTCTATGTCCATATTCGATGCAATTGCTTTGGCACTCTCAATACTAGAATTGAATCCTTCATCTCTGTACTTTTGAAAATATGAAATGACTCCTTCAATGTGTTTGAGAGTAGCATCGATGCACACAATTTTTTCCTGTAACTTTTTGCTCACCATATTTACAGAAAATAGAACATCATGCCAAATAACCATACCAACTAAAGTCTCAAATTTCCCAAGTGCACTAAACAAAGATTGAGCATCACTTACAGCAGCTGGATCATCAGTTGAAGCCTTCTGTACTTCCTTCAAAGCTGATCTTACTTGGGAAGTTTGGAACCTTATAGGTTGCACACTCTTTATTCGACTCTCCCAACGAGTATTTGACAAAGGTTTGAGAGTCAAATTTGGAACATTATCAAGCAAAATCTTCCACCTTTTAGTAGAACGTGCAAATAGTACATATATGCGCTGTATAATACCGAAAAACGAAATAGCTTGTTCACAAGATTTTTCCATATCACAAAGAGTGAGATTCAAACTATGACATGCACAAGGCATATATAAAGCTTTGGGGTTAACTGTCTTCAACCGATTCTGAACACCTTGATTTTTTCCCTTCATGTTGGAACCATTATCATAACCTTGACCTCTCACATCAGCCACGTCCAAATCAAAAGAGTCCAATGTATCCATCAATACATTAAACAACCCTAGTCCTGATGTGTCATCAACCTTTATGAACTCTAGGAAAAACTCCTCCACTTTCGGAATGTTACTTTTCATATTGACACAACGCACAATTAGTGTCATTTGTTCTTCATGGCTGACATCCGGTGTACAATCCAATATAATGGAGAAATACTTGGCATCCTTGATGGTGCGTAAGATTACTTTTTTCACAGCATTGGCAAGGACTGAAATCAACTCATTTTGAATATTGTGGCCAAGATAATGATGATGTATTTCATTACTTTGGATGCGCCTAATATGTTCTTGCATCACTGGATCAAATTCAGCAATCATTTCAACCATTCCCAGAAAATTACCATTATTTGATTGATACAACTTCTCATTTGATCCTCGAAAGGCCAAATGATGCTTTGCAAGAAACTTCACTGCAGAAACTATTCTTAGTAAAACCTGTCTCCAACGCTCTTTTTCCTTTGCAATCTCCCGCTGCATGCCATCATCGATTGTTTGATTCTTCCTTAACCTCAACCTTACTTCGTTCCATGTATTCATGTTTGTAAAATGCTCCACACTCCTCTCATGTCCTGTGAGTCTTCCACTGATATGCTGCCAGTCCCTCAAGCCATCATTTGCTAGCAAAGACTTGTTCCGATTTGATTTGAACAACTTGCAACAAAAACAGTAAACTTTGTCCACCTCTTTACAGTAAACCAACCACTTTCTATCAACAATATCACGATTTGCTAATTTTTTGGAGTAATAATCATATGAAAAACTTCTGCCGACACTATCCACAGGGAACTCCAGACCCAATTCTCTCATTGGCCCCTTTTCAACTAGAATATCCCTTTTGCGATTGTCAAGATTATTCCATGTTCTCGGATCATACATAGATAAAAGAGAATCATCTTGTTCACCGTCATAGTGATTTTCCTCTCCCATATTGTCCACACTAACATTATTAGGATCTGCATTTAAATTTAACAAACCATAGTTAGTTACTTACTAATTACTTCAAAGAAAATCGATAGGAAGTTAGATAACAGAATTACAGAAACTTACTTTCGTCGTCCATGGGCTGGTCATTGACCTCAACATTTGCATTTGAATTCTGAACATCATCTTCTCCGGGTTCATCTTCTTGCCTTTGATGATTATTGTTGGCATCAACTGTTGTAAAGTACTTATTTAAAGCACCCTTTTGTGATTCAATAAATTGATCATTTAGTTTTCTTTGTTTCCTTTTGGCAGCACCGGACAATTGTTTTGGCATTGTAACACCTATAATTGTGAGAGAGTTCAGAGTTGAATACATGTAATTAGAATCCCTAAATCCCTAAAGAGAGGAGCAATCGAGGGCATGGAGGAGGGCATGGAGGACATCATGGATTCATGGATTCGGAAATCATGGGTTCATGGAGTGATGGAGCCATGGAGGACATACCGCGAACCTGGGCTGGGCAGGGGCGACCGTGCGGAGCAGAGGGCGAGGCGACTCGATCCGAAGTCGCGAAGACGAAGAGCAGGAACAGGCGACCAGGGCGGCGACTCGATCAAGATGGGAAGAGGAACAGGCAGTCTCGTGCCCTCGTGCGTTTCCTCGACTCCTCGTCTGATCGTCTCCCAGGCTCCCAGAGTCCCAGCGATGGAAGATGGATGCCAATTGCCAAAGGCCCAGCCCAGCCGAACAATTTTTTTTAGATGTGTACAAATCGAATTATGAAGGAATATAAAATTTTGTGCCCCCCTCTGGCCTGTGCCCTAGGCGGTCGCACCTCCTAACTAGGCCTAGAGCCGGCCCTGGTTCTAACTCGAAGCGAGTCGGGTGGCGGAGGAAGAGCGCACTCAAATTTCTCCTATTCTCACTCACCTAATGGATGCAGAAGAGCTGCCCTTAGGCCATGTACAGCGCGGGCGCTAAAGGAGAGGCGCTAGGAAAAGAATCCCCTTTGAATCGGCAGTTTACTTGTAAATCCTGGCCGTTTTTAGCATCTGCCGCTTAATTAAGCGCCCGCTGCTTGCAAAACAACAAGAAAATCCAGCCTCCTAGCGTCAGACGCTTGCCCATGAATGGGATTTGACTTTTTAAGCACCTTTCTAAGCGTCTTGCAATGTACATTGCCTTATAATCATGTCCAACTCTAACCGCACTAGCAAGGTGGGACTATACATTAGTCCACTCCCACTTCTATACACGGCATGCATCAAGCTGAATAGACCTTGAGATTTCAGGATTTGTTAGGCTAAATGGGTCAAGTCCAATATAAATCCAACAAAGCCATTTTTACACAGTTTCCGAAGTTGCCTTCCATTAACACGTGATTAGTGGCACTACTATAAAACTGAGGGTAAACATACTTTTTTGCGGTACTTTAGAATAATGCCTGCACCAACAATTTGCCGCAGATCTAGGTACGTGGTATAGTCTCCACTACTAATAAAAGGACGAAATTTAGTTTCGCTACAGATACCAAACAAAGCGTACACAGGTCACCCAGAACCGTCAGATCATGCCCACTAAAACGGATCGAACGACACAGTTCCGTTTTATCAAGACCCACCCGAAGCAACGACCGAGATTGATCCTGTCGACCGGCAGAACATTTCCTGCCGGGTTACCCACGTTCGCTATTCCTTCCTCAAACAAGCCGCCTCCTCCGTTGCCCATTTGCAGCAGCGTCGCCTCCCGATCCCCTTGGCGGCCGCCTCCATCGCCGGTCAGTTCCGGCCCCGACACCACCTCCTCCCCTCTTTCGATTCCATGGTTTGGAATCGCCAGACCGCCGCCCCTCCATGAACCTAGCCCCGCAGATTCCAGCGCCGCCGCCCGCATCCTGCTGCTAGTGCTGCGCACCCCATCTCAACCGCGGGATGCAAGATGGGATCAGGAGCTTCGTTGGGTGGATGATTGCTGACATCCATGGTGTCAGCAAGGTGTACGGCATCGGCGAGGTAGGAGCGGCCGCCGCCGGCGGCGACGAGGGAGGAGCCGTCGTACACCTACACGTCGCATTGTCCCGGGCCCCTGGCCGTCGGGAGGGGTCAACTGGTGAGCGCGGACTGGTCGACCTTGATGGTCTCCGGCCGCTCCTCACCCCTTTTCACTCGGCTCGCTGCCTGCTTCCGTCTTGTACTTGAAGGAGAATGCGTGGCAACGAGCGATGGACTGGACGAGCA
>QRDG01001104.1:167574-231778 GCA_012064385.1 Puccinellia tenuiflora | reverse complement strand
GGAGGGAGTAGTTCTCCCTCGGGGCTGAGGGCCGTACCGGTAGCCATGTGGTCTATATCTCTCTCTCCCATGAGGTGATCTATATGTGATCATGAGCTTTGCAATCTAGATGTTGTTATGTTACTCAAGTGGGCTTTATTTATGTGATCTCCGGAGACTCCTTGTCCCACGTGTGTAAAGGTGACAGTGTGTGCACCGTGTGAGTCTTTAGGCTATATTTCACAAGATACTTGTTCACTGATTTATTATTTGAGTTGGATGTCTCTATGAAATTGTGGTGTGTTAGTACCTCCTATGAATGCTCATGGTCCAGTGTGGGGTATTCATTAGTACTTGGGAATATATGTTTGAGGCGTGCTTTTGCATTCCTACACAATGAATTAGTGTCAGTTATCCAGCCGGAGAATACTTTGGAGTAGTATATTGAAGTGCTTATATTTATATTCAATTATGATTGCATTGTTGAGAGTGAGCACTGGTGAAAGTATGATCCCTAGGCCTTGTTTCTAAGCATTGAAACACCGCTTACAACAAGTTCTGCTACATGTTTGCTTGCTGCCATTTTTATTCCAGATTGCAATTACTACTTATAATCATGCATATTACTTGTATTTCACTATCTCTTTGCCGAACTAGTGCACCTATACATCTGACAAGTGTATTGGGTGTGTTGGGGACACAAGAGACTTTTTGTATTGTGATTGCAGGGTTGCTTGAGAGGGATACCTTTGACCTCTACCTCCCTGAGTTCGATAAACCTTGGGTGATTCACTTAAGAGAAACTTGCTGCTGTTCTACAAACCTCTGCTCTTGGAGGCCCAACACTGTCTACAAGAATAGAAGCGTGTGTAGACATCAAGCTATTTTCTGGCGCCGTTGCCGGGGAGGTAAGGTAAGCGGCACTCACACTCCAACAACAAAGCTATCCGGCAACGAAGCTATTTTCTGGCGCCGTTGCCGGGGAGGTAAGGTAAAAGGTACTCACATCATCTGGCTACTAAGCTATTTTCTAGTACTGTTGCTGTTGTGTGAGTGCTCGAAGTTATTTCCTTTAGATTCTGCAATTATATCTTTTTGTTTCTTGTTTTTAATTTCACTAGTTAGGCTTAATGGAAAACAACAAAAAAATTAGTATGAATTCTTTGAACACCATTATTGCTAATGCTATGGAAAAGTCTAAGCTTGGGGAAGCTAGTTTTTATGAAAATGATCTTTTTAGTCCCCCAAGCTTTGAGGAGAAAATTTACTTTGATGATACAATGCCTCCTATATATGATGATTACAATGATGAATATGATATTTTCAGTCCACCTACTATTGAGGAGAAAATTAATTATGATTTCAATATGCCTCCTATATTTGATGATTATGGTGATGAGAATAATAATGATAGCTATTTTGTTGAATTTTCTTCCACTACAATTAATAAGAATGACTATGCTTATGTGGGGAGTAATAATTTTATGCATATGGCTCATGATAAGAATTTTTTATGTGATGGTTATATTGTAGAATTTATCAATGATGCTACTGAAAGTTATTATGAGAGAGGGAAACATGGATATATGCATCTCAATAATATTAAGTTTCACCTCTATATGTTGAAATTTTTGAAGTACCACTTATTTTGTCTTCCTATGCTAGCCACTTTGTGCTTTATTGATTTATTTACTTACAAGATTCCAATGCATAGGAAGTGGGTTAGACTTAAATGAGTTTTATAGTTGCTTCTTGATGCTCCCTTATTGTGCTCCAACTCTCATTTTTATGTGAGCATCATCAAAATTACCATGCCTAGCTAAAAGGCTTTAAAGAAAAGCGCTTATGGGAGACAACCCATCATTTTATTTTCAGTATCTTTTCTTTTATTTGAGTCAAGAAGTTTGTTTACTTCTGTAGCAACTTCTTTGTATCTTTATTTTCTTGCAATGTTGTGCCAAGTAAGGTCTCTAGTAGAAAGTTTTTGCTATATTTGGATTTCTGCACAGGAAACAGATTTCTGTCTGTCACCGTTAAATTCGTCATTTATTCCAGAAGCGACGAAATGCTTTGATATTTTGTGTGCTGAATCTTCATATACGTATGAAACTTTTTCTAGTTCAGTGATTTTCTATTTGAGCAACTCTAGTGCCTCGAAAAAATTCGTCTTTACAGACTGTTCAGATTTTGACAGATTCTGCCTTTTATTGTGCATTGCTTCTTTTGCGATGTTTATTTGGATCTTTTTGATTCTTTGAGCATCAGTGGCTGTAGCTAATGTTATAATGCATTAAGGTGTGCTTGTGTCACAGTAGAACTTGTGAATTTTTGGTTTATGCACTAACCCTTTAATGAGAAATACTTTGAGTTTGATGTGGTGGAAGTTTTCAAGTAAGCAAAAGGGACGATATGATGAGATCAAGAAGAGTGAAAAGCCTAAGCTTGGGGATGCCCCGGTGGGTCATCCCCAGCAAATTCAAGAAGACTCAAGCATCTAAGCTTGGGGATGCCCAAGGCATCCCCTTCTTCATCGACAAAACTATCAGGTCATCTCTAGTGATACTATATTGTTATTCCACTACATCTTATGTATTTTGCTTGGAGCGTCTGTTTTTATTTTGAGTGTGTGTTTTAGTTTGCTTAATAAGTTGGGTCCTAGCATTCTTGTGTGGGAGAGAGACACGCTCCGCTTTTTCATATGAATACTCTTGTGCTTCGCTTATATTTGTTGAGTATTCTTAGCTACTGTCTGTTTTCTAGTAAGCTCTCGCTTTTAGCATGTTATCTTGTTTAGAGCTGCTAGTTCTTTGTGTTAAGCTCTCTTGTGTTTCACTCTTATTTGTTAGAGAGTTGTTTTAGTTGCTTGGTTGATGTGTTAGATTGGAAAATGCTATGCTTGTGATAGTGGTATGAAATAGAGAAAAGCTGCATAGTCTTGTAGACCATTGTGTAGATAACTTGCTCCTCTTCAATTGTTTTGAGGTATTAAAATAACTAATGGTTAAAATTTGTTGGCTAATGTTGTTAAGAGCTGATTAGTGAAGATGTGTTAGTAGAGCGTGGAGCCGTACTTTTCTGAACTAAAAACAACATAAGTCAATAGTGCTTTAGTGTCGTGATTTCCTCTTAGTTGAAAAGGAGTTTCTAATGGTGTAGTTACTGCAACGGTCGGGGAAGCCAACGGGACACTTGTGTCGCCGCCACGATCCCTCTTGGGGTGTCTCTAACCATTTGTGAAACTTTGATACTGTTAGTTGTTTGCAATATACGACATGCTATGTGAGTTTTTGGTTTTTGGCACTTCCACCTCCATATTTTGCTAGCCTCTTCGGTGCTTTGCATTGCCCTTTTTCACATTGAGATTGGTGCATACTTCGCAAGTACATCCAACCCCGTGGGAGATCTTCATCTTGTTCTCCTACACATAAGCCAACTATCTTCCTCAAAACAGCCACCATATCTATCTATCACAGCATTTCCATAGCTGTTCCGAGATACATTGCCATGCAACATCCATCATTTACATTACATGACTTTATGTCATTTTTACTTCATTACCATATAGTATTGCTTGACCATTTGAGTTAGTGTGATGCGTGGTTTTCCACATGTTTTACATCTTTTCCACACTACGCTCGATCATGCATATCCACCATACACCATGTATTAGTCTTTGAGTTTTGAGTACACCAAAAAAGTGTGATGATCATCTTGTAAAATAGAGTGTTGCCTCTACCTGTGAGCATATTGAAAAGAGTCCAAAGTGGCCAATCAAAAGAGTCCAAAAGAGACCAATGAGAGAAAAATATAAAAGAGCCACAAAGGCCTCAAAAAGCAAAAAGCAAAAAAGAAAAAAAAGAAAAAAGAATATAAAATGAGAGAGGGGGCAACACTACTATCCTTTTATTCCACACTTGTGCTAGTAGCACCTACATCATTATAGTGAGTTTTCATGCTTCATTAGTATAACTATGTGGGGACCAAACGTTATAGAACTTGGCTTGTATATTCCAATGATGAGCCTCCTCAAGTGAGCTCTAGGTCTTCATGAGCAAGCAAGTTGGATGCACCCCCACTAGTTCCATTGGAGAGCTTCCATTCATATAGCTCTATGTGCATCCGTTGCATGGCAATCACTACTCCTCATTCAGTGTCTACTACGGGACTTCCTCTTGTCTTGTGGTTACCTCTTCCACTGTTTGAACCTTCCTTTTTGGCCTTCCAAACCCCCATTATTATTCTCTTTGCCATAACATCATGGTGCCAAGCCTTCTTCTTGCGTGTATTAGTTGAGTGGACTTCATAACAGTTGATAAGTTAAGTGGATGGATTAAGGACACTTGACTTGAGCTTGGCTATTTCTATTATTGACTGAATTTGATGCTTTGAAGATTGATTGACATTTTACATTGGAGACACAATTTACTATCCTTCTTTCTAAACCTTATGTATGGTTCCTTGTCTCCAACACGCTGATTCATGAAAAGTTCTAGCTTCTTTTAGCTAGCATTTGTTAATCATTGTTTGCTTAATGTCAACTATAGACAATTGTTTTGGATCACTTTATTCACATCATGTGCTTTGCATTGCTATGTTGAACCAGATTGTGAGTTAGCATGTCTCCGAAGAAATTATTTGTTATCGTTTTACCTACTCGAGGATGAGTAGAACTAAGCTTGGGGATGCTGATACGTCTCCAACGTATCTATAATTTCTTATGATCCATGCTTGTTTTCATACCATTTGCTACATGTTTTGTTTACATCTTATAGTATTTTTATGCATTTTCTGGAACTAACCTATTAACAAGATGCCACAGTGCCAGTTCCTGTTTTCTGCTGTTTTCCGTTTCAGAAAAGTACTTAAGGAAATATTCTCGGAATTGGACGGGACAAAAAGCAGCAGTCTTATAATTCAATGGACTACACGGAGCCCGAAGGAGAGGACCTGGAGGGCCGTGGGCCAGCCACACCATAGGGTGGCGCGGGACCCATGCCTGCCACGCCACCAGGTGGTGTGGGGCCCACGGGAGCCCTCCGACGCCGCCCTTTCGCCTATATATTGCCCCCGACGCATAAAACCTAGACGGACCCCGTCATATTCCAAAGAAACATCTGCAGCGCCGCCGCCATCGCCGACAAGTTTCGGGGGATAGAAGTCTCTGTTCCGGCACCCTGCCGGGACGGGGAAGTGCCCCCGGAGCCATCTCCATCGACTCCACCACCATCTTCATCGCCGTTGCTGACTCCCATGATGAGGAGGGAGTAGTTCTCCCTCGGGGCTGAGGGCCGTACTGGTAGCCATGTGGTCTATATCTCTCTCTCCCATGATGTGATCTATATGTGATCATGAGCTTTGCAATCTAGATGTTGTTATGTTACTCAAGTGGGCTTTATTTATGTGATCTCCGGAGACTCCTTGTCCCACGTGTGTAAAGGTGACAGTGTGTGCACTGTGTGAGTCTTTAGGCTATATTTCACAAGATACTTGTTCACTGATTTATTATTTGAGTTGGATGTCTCTATGAAATTGTGGTGTGTTAGTACCTCCTATGAATGCTCATGGTCCAGTGTGGGGTATTCATTAGTACTTGGGAATATATGTTTGAGGCGTGCTTTTGCACTCCTACACAATGAATTAGTGGTCGTTATCCAGCCGAAGAATACTTTGGAGTAGTATATTGAAGTGCTTATATATATATTCAATTATGATTGCATTGTTGAGAGTGAGCACTGGTGAAAGTATGATCCCTAGGCCTTGTTTCTAAGCATTGAAACACCGTTTACAACAAGTTCTGCTACATGTTTGCTTGCTTCCATTTTTATTTCAGATTGCAATTACTACTTATAATCATCCATATTACTTGTATTTCACTATCTCTTTTCCGAACTAGTGCACCTATACATCTGACAAGTGTATTGGGTGTGTTGGGGACACAAGAGACTTTTTGTATTGTGATTGCAGGGTTGCTTGAGAGGGATACCTTTGACCTCTACCTCCCTGAGTTCGATAAACCTTGGGTGATTCACTTAAGGGAAACTTGCTGCTGTTCTACAAACCTCTGCTCTTGGAGGCCCAACACTGTCTACAAGAATAGAAGCGTGTGTAGACATCAACCGACGAAGCACATTTCAAGGTGAAGGCAAAGCACTGACAACTTTGCCTTCCAGGCATGGAATCGAGCTTGGTTTTTCCCCACGGCCGCAGAATGACTAGACTAACCACAGGAACCTGGATTGTGAAAATTGGGCCCACGGAGCTTTTTCTAAAAATCACCCATCATAAGAGAGCAATCAGCGCTTCTTTCGGTGAAATCTTGCACCTTCGACGAAGATGATCCCACCGTCTTCCGAAACGAGTGGGGTATCACGGGGCAGACATGTAGGAAGTTAGGGTGGACAGTTTCAACGGCGCATGTCTGAAGCACGTCGTCTACCCCATCTGTTCAGGTGCCTTGATTGTCGCGATTCTAGGAACTGATGAAGGAGATTTCAAGGTGAAAGCAAAGCACTGACAACTTTGCCTTCCAGGCATGTAATCGAGCTTGGTTTTGACCCACGGCCGCAGAATGACAAGACTAACCCCAGGGAACCTGGATTGTGAAAAGTGGGCCCACGAAGGTTTTTCTAAAAATCACCCATCATAAGCAAGCAATCAGCGCTTCTTTCGGTGAAATCTTGCACCTTCGACGAAGATGATCCCACCGTCTTCCGAAACGAGTGGGGTAGAACGGGGTAGACACGTAGGAAGTTAGGGTGGACAGTTTCGACGGCACACATCCGAAGCATGTCGTCTACCCCATCCATTTAGGTGCCTTGATTGTCGCGATTCTAGGAACCGACGAAGCAGATTTCAAGGTGAAAGCAAAGAACTGACAACTTTGCCTTCCAGGCATGGAATCGAGCTAGGTTTTTTCCCACGGCCGCAGAATGACAAGACTAACCCCAAGGAACCTGGATTGTGAAAAGTGGGCCCGTGGAGGTTTTTCTAAAAATCACCCATCATAAGCAAGCAATCAGCGCTTCTTTCGGTGAAATCTTGCACCTTCAACGAAGATGATCCCACTGTCTTCCGAAACGAGTGGGGTAGCACAGGGCAGACACGTAGGAAGTTAGGGTGGACAGTTTCGATGGCCCACGTCCGAAGCACGTCGTCTACCCCATCCGTTCAGGTGCCTTGATTGTCGCGATTCTAGGAACCGACGAAGCAGATTTCAAGGTGAAGGCAAAGCACTGACAACTTTGCGTTCCAGGCATGGAATCGAGCTTGGTTTTTTCCCACGGCCGCAGTATGACAAGACTAACCACAGGGAACCTGGATTGTGAAAAGTGGGCCCACGGAGGTTTTTCTAAAAATCACCCATCATAAGCGAGCAATCAGCGCTTCTTTCGGTGAAATCTTGCACCTTCGACGAAGATGATCCCACCGTCTTCCAAAACGAGTGGGGTAGCACGGGGCAGACACGTAGGAAGTTAGGGTGGACAGTTTCGACGGCACACGTCCGAAGCACGTCGTCTAACCCATCCGTTCAGGTGCCTTGATTGTCGTGATTCTAGGAACCGACGAAGCAGATTTCAAGGTGAAAGCAAAGCACTGACAACTTTGCCTTCCAGGCATGGAATCAAGCTTGGTTTTTTCCCACAGCCGCATAATGACTAGACTAACCCCAGGGAACCTAGATTGTGAAAAGTGGGCCCGCGGAGGTTTTTCTAAAAAGCACCCATCATAAGCGAGCAATCAGCGCTTCTTTCGGTGAAATCTTGCACCTTCGACGAAGATGATCCCACCGTCTTCCGAAACGAGTGGTGTAGCGCGGGGCAGACACGTAGGAAGTTAGGGTGGACAGTTTCGACGGCGCACGGCTGAAGCACGTCATCTACCCCATCCGTTCAGGTGCTGTCACATCCCGAAAATTCGTCCCTAATGTTAGTAATGTTTTTTCTCCCGCCTGAAAAACTTTTTCTGTTTCCAAACTATTTTCTCCCACTTGTTGGTATTTGAATTGACTTTGGTTTTGCTCACTTGGAGATTTCCCAACAAACCTTGAGCTTATCAACCTCCACCATATCTCGATGCCACTATTTTCGTTGTCACACATTGATGCCACTCCAGTGTTCCAAAACCCTTCCGTCTATTCCACCAAAGGCCACCACCACAATTCTATCTTGAGATAAATTGCACCAAGCTACCATATAGTTCCCTCATACATATAGGTCACTCCCATGGAAAAATATTCCTAGTCCCCTGCAATAGTTCCAAGTTTATGAATATTCTCTATTATGCCATTTCCAGTCCAATAAATGTTTAGACACCTTCCACTCATCCAAAAATTCTGAAATTTTGGTGAGGTGCATGATTCAACCTCCTGAACATTTCACTCCATTGTCCCAACCTCATTTGAGCAATATTTGGGGTACTTCCTTTGTAATGCTATTTCTATGCCTATTTGCTATTTCCAAAGCAACCCCTAGCTACAAAAATCCTTTGGCCTTGATACTTTTCCAAATAGACAACCATCCATATAGGACACCATATCCAGAAGATCATGTCAAGATCATTTAATTTGGTTTACCTGGCATGCCCATGCCATTAGGGCAATTGTGGACACCAAATTATTTAACCCCCTTCCAGGTATCCAGTTGAGCTCAAACTTCGCACACCTACTATATACACCTGTTCTAGCCTACTGTAAATTTTGGGGTTTTTTCTGAGATGTGCAAGACCCTGATCATTTCATCGAGCACCTGGTGCCCCTTAGGTTTTCTGAATTTTTGCTTAAAAAAGTTGCAAACCAGCAAAAACCTATAACTAGATATTGGTAGGGCTTTAAATTTGGCACAAGGGGCCGCGAACCATTTTCAGTTTGGTGCCCCGAGTCGACAGGAACGCGACGATACCGCTCGTGGCACGCTCCGAACGCCAGCGCGGGCATGACAGCGTACTGTTCCCTGGGTCTCCACTGTTCCCCCTAGCCCCAACCAAACCCCAACTGTAGTTAGACCCCGTCCTGCTCCCCTGGCTCGGACCGGAGTCGATCCTATCCTCTCCCCCTCACCTCCATGGCAGTGGACACGTGCGTGGCCACCCTGCCATCACCGAGCTTATCCGCGACCCCGGATTTCCCGTCGTCAACCTTGTACGGTGCCAGCCCGACGACGCACCGCCCGCTACACCGACGACGTCGTGCCCGTCGACCCACCACTGCACCCCGGACACCTCACCCGCTTTCCCCGCCGAGCCATCACGGCGGCCTCCTCCTCAAGCCCTATAAAAGAAGCCCCCTGGCAACCACCCGCGCACCACACACTTCCCTCTCCCCCTCTGGGACGCGTCTGCTCTTTTGTCGCGGAACGGCGGAGCTCCGCTCCGATTCGGCCGAGGTCATCGTCGTCGGTCCGTCGACCGTGGCGAGCCCTAGACCGAGCCGTTCTTCAATCAAACTTGCAGAGATGTTCCTATTGATGCCCTCTACCTCCCGGACAAATCAGTTTGCGAAATGGTGCGGCGTGGCCTCGACATCGTCCTCGACCACCGGCGGTGAGCTCACGGAGCACGGTGGCCATGGGGGCACTCCCTGTGACCCCGAGCCCGAGGCCACCATCCCTGGAGGCGGCACGGCGGCGCGGTCCCCGCCCGCACCCTGGCGGCCTGCGGCGGGCGCCACGGCGGCGGCGGTGGCCGGCGGCCGAACTGACCTGTACCGTGTCGGGCCATCCCGCGTCGGTCGTGCACTGCGCGGGGGAGACGACCCGCTGGCGCCAGCGTGGCGTCCCGGTCAAGCCGACCGGAGGGCCCCAGCCTGGCCCGGCCCCACGGTCAGGGTGAGTGCAGGCGTAACAGACGTTTTACGTCTTCCCCCACTGGGAGACGTATTGTTCGAGGATGACGCGACCAGCCCAGCCCAGTCAAAAGTGGCCCGCTCTGTTTTTTTTTTTCAGAGCGAGCAGCAGATAGTTAAACTTCGCCGAGTCATAACTTTTGAACCGTAGCTCCGTTTGAGGTGATTCAAATTTGTAAATTCATCGCTTTAAGAGCTCTATCCAGTGGTATAGGTTTTACATTTTTGTAAAATGTTTATATGCTCAGCACCCGCGTATCCATGTATAGGTATTCCGCGGTACCGGCAAACCGATACCCTAAACCGTGACGTCCGTGACCCCGAAACCAAATGGCGTCGATCTTCAAAGGCAAGCTAACCACTTGCTATGAACACTCAAGCGGTGTTGTTTGTTTGCAGATTATCATGTCACATATGCGCGTTATATTTTATTGCTAGCCGATGCTGATGTTGGTTCCGGTGATTTCATGTGTATATTTGCATGCTATGTTTATTTCAAGCTTAGGTAGCTACGCCATGTTTAATTTCAAGTATAGATAGTGATGCCATGTTCCACTCATCATCCATGTGTGCATTAGAATGACGAGTGAATAATTTGTGCGCCTCGCACTTGCGTGGCTTTGTCGAACCATCTAACTGGATAACTATAACATGCGTTCCCATGATTGTTTGCTTCTTCTCCTTCGCCGAGGTGAGGAGCGGACGAATGTCGTCTTATGATCCTCGGAGTTGGGGGCATTTGCCAAAGAGTTATTTGCTTCTTCTCCCTCCGTCAAACTTGGCTGGCGTATGCCCGCTTTGACTGCGACGCTTGGGACGCTGGCTTTTCATTTGGGTCTTTTTGCCAAGATTGCTGACACCACGTCGAGTTAATCCTCGAGTGGAATGGATGCTTTCTTTCTTATGATTGCTTATCATCTGTCAACTGTGCGTCACGAGATATCGTGGCTTTGGTTTATATCCTGTCAACTGTGCGTCACGAGATATCGTGACTTTGTTTTCATTCCTGTAATACGATAAACCCATCAAGTGTGGGTTGAGTTCCGGCCGGCGACTAAATACATGTTGGGCACCGCCCACGTGGATTGAATCTCGTCTACTTTTCTGTAGAGTTGTGGCGTGTGTTGGACGGTACCATGCACCACTCCCCATTCCGGCGACGATGGACTGGAGGAACCGCCGCAGTCAATGGAATGGAGGAACGGGATCGCGTGGACGCCTCCACTAACTTTTGTAGTCGATCTGTGGCTGTCACTGGTCGGAGTTATCTCCGCCATCGCCCGGTTGACGCTAACCAACTGTGCTGTTTATTTTCTTTTACTCAACCTGTGGCTGTCACTGGTCGGAGTTATCTCCGCCATCGCCCGGTTGAACTAACCATTGATTGAACTAACTATATATTGTTTGAAATATTGAGTGCAGTTTGTTTCTGTTTCAGGTTGATATGATATTATGATTTTGCATTGGACTAATCTGTTTCATGTTGATATGATATTATATTTATTGTGTGGGACTAACCCTCTGTTGTTGGAATTGTTGTTGAAAGAAACTGGATTAAATGAACCAACCCTCCAAGCTTCGATAGGGTCAGTCCATAGTGCCACCAATCTGAACCTTGAACGCACTGCCACTGTCGCCCAAATGGGAGAGCCATAACCTATGTAACCTATCATGCCTCCTTTGATGCTACCCACTTGGCAAGTCTAGTCGGATACTGCATAGTTGTGGTCGGGGCTAGTCTTGTGAAGGTTCCGGAGCTAGGCGTTGCTCATGAGTTGGGGACGTGCCGGATTCACTTCGTCATAAGACTTAGCCCGAGTGGTAAGTCGGTAGCTATACAAGGAGTGTCTTGGTAGCGTGAATGGTTATGTAATTGTATCTTGCCGTCGCGAAGCAAGGTGCATTTAGATGGGTGGTAACTGCAACCTCTCGAGAGTGTATCAACTAGCAGCTAGCCTTGTTCCTAGGTTATGGAACAGTTCAGTGTCGGTCACACTATTGTCCTTTGTCGAGTCCGGAGGCTAAACTTAAGTTCGGTGTGAAAGTAAGATGAACAACCTGATTTCACTAAATAAACAATAAGATGATGCAGGGAATGTTACCTCAGTTGTGAATGGTAACCCGTGTTGAGGGATGGCGGCGCGATCGTTGGGGGCCTAGAGTTAGGCCTGAGCCAACATCGTCCGTGCATTACCTAGTGGATAGATGAGGACAGTGGGCCTAGCAGTGGAAAGATGTGGTGAGGCCGTTGGGCCTAGTTGTGACAGGTTTGTTATAATACTTATTTCCAATGGGTACATCCGTTATTCGTCACAGGTAAGTTCTCTTGTCTGATCGCCGGTGCACGATCCAACCCCACCTGGCTTGGACTCTGTACTGGTGATACCCCATCATCTACTTATGCCATGATTTGTCGTGCTACCCTGTTGCTATCCACTTGGAATGTCGTGAGTAGACACTTGCCATGTTTAGATTATTTTCTGTCACTAGTTACTTGTTGCCTGATTGCTTGACTGTTCATGTCTTGTGGTTGTTACTTGCGAGTACATCATTGTACTCAAACTGGCTTTTCATGTGGCCAGACGTGGAGAGGATTCATCTTCTACCATAGCAAAGAGATGGAGCAAGAACGTGCTAGGATCAGTAGCCCAGCCAGATGCCTGTGGAATGGAGCCGCACCAAGACGTTGTCGTACCATTATCTTCCGCTGCCGATTAAACTCCATCCCGTGCCATACTTGGCAATGATAAATTTTCTTGCCTTGATGGCCATGTAAACCATTTGTAGCCCTTTGGGCCTGATTGTGTAATGATATTTCCGCTATGTTGCATTGTCGTAACGTGCGTCCGGATATCCTGGGCTGGCGCACGGGGCGACCGCCTTTCTGACGACCTGTGTCAGAAGGGGGTGCCACAGAGCATGGTATCAGAGCACCAGGCTGGCTGTAGACTACCCTAGCATGGAGAGCCCCGCCATACTTTTGCCCGACAACGACCCGATGGATTTAACCCGTCTCCGCCTAACTGGCATGGCTCGTGTCGGTCAACAGTATGGTGTAGAAAAGCTTGTCCCAACCCTTTCCCAACGCGACTTGCCGGTTTCTTCCTTGATAAGGAATCGACACTACCCATTAGTATGAGAATTATTTTGGGTGTGTTGCATAGGTTTAACTATTAAGTGGAAGTAATCAATGAGACACTACAACCACGGTGTCCCGCTCACTTAATGTTGGCTCGTGTATAGGTTTGGAAAAAAAAAAGCTCATACATGTGACGACACAAGGTTCCTCACCCAATATGAACCTTGTGAGAACTCATGTTAAAGAAAGGGCCCAAGCCCTCCACGATGACCCCCATCGCAAGCTTTATTATGCTTTTTGAGTGTCCCACATCGTTGGAGCACGAAAGGATTTTTGTAGAGTGTTTTGTTAGCTTGGTTGTAGACTTGCTTGTTGTTTTGCCATGGTTTTGTGGTTTATGTGTGTAGGTCTTGTTTGATCTTGCCATGCTTGTGTTTGGCTGAACTAAAACCTTAGGTATAATTTTTTTTACCATAGTAGCAAATCCTATATTGATTGATTTCGTGAGCCCCTGCCATGCCATCCTTAGATTGCATTGAGTGTGATAAGAATATCAAGCCTTGATAATGTTCGTTGTAGAAAATATTCCGCTAAGTGTTAACCCTTTTGAGTGTTAAACCCTAGTATCGGGTAGAAAAAGTTTTAAAATATTTTAAATATAGGGATATATTAAACCATACAAGAAATATTTTGTATAACCCCGGGAATCTCTATTAGTCTCCGAATCTCGGGACGAGATTCTTTTTAAGGGGGGAAGGTTTGTAACATCCCCAAAATTCGTCCCTATTTTTAGTAGTGTTTTCTCATAACTGAAAAACTTTTCTATTTTCAAAGTGTTTTCTTTGAACCCGATGGTCTTTGATTTTACTTTGGTTTCGCTCTCTTAGAAATTTTCCCAATGATCCTCGAACCTTGTCAACCTCCACCCTAACTTCATACCATTGTTTTGCCGGTCGAACCGTGATTCCATTTGACAATTCCAAAACCCCTCCCATCTGGCCTACCAAAAGCCACCACCACAATTCTATCTTGATATAAATTCTACCAAGCTACCATATGGTTCCCTCATACATATACATCACCCCAATGAAAAATTATTCCATAGTCCCATGCCATATTTCCAAGTGTATAAATATTTCCTACTATGCCATTTTCAATCCAAAAATTATCTAGACACCTTCCACTCATCAAAAAATTCTACAATTTTGGGAATATGCCTAATTCCACCTCCTCAACATTTCACTCCATTGGCCCAACCTCATTTGAGAAATATTTGGGGCACTTCCTTTATAATGCTCCTTTCATGCATAATAGCAATTTCCAAAGCAAACCCTAGACACAAAAATCATTGGGCATTGGTGCTTTGCCAAGATGACAAACTCCCATACAGAACGCCCTACCCAGAAGATCATGTCAATATTATTTGATTTAGTTCATTTGGCATACCCATGCCATTAGGGCATTTTTGGACACCAAATTCTTTGACCAACCTCCAGGTACCCAATTGGGCTCAAACTTCACCAGCATACTACATACACCTATCCTAGCCTACTGTAAATTTTAGGGATTTTTATGAGATGGGGAAGACCTCTGTCATTTCATCGAACACCTGGCGCAACCCCGGTTTTCTGGAAATCTTATACATAAAAGTTTGTCGCCTTTGAGTAATTCTAGTTTTGTTGTGTTGGTCTCGTCGTTACGAACCCAGTGGTGCGACCCGTTTTCCATTTCATGCCCCGAGTCAGCGGGAACGCGACGATGTCACTCGCGTCGCGCTCTAGGCATCCCGGACGTGCGCGTTTGGCAAACCCTAAACCCCACTTAGTCTAAACCCTGCCTAATCCCCGCACAGTAGCTTCCCTGTGGACTACTGCTCGTCCAGCTCGGCGTCCCTATCCAGTTCTCCGATCCTATCCTTGAGCTATGTCGTTGCGTTGAAACGACGCAACCCGCTGCCTCCTCGTTCCCGGCTATTTAAGGAGCAGCTCGAGCTTCCCCCCGCGCGAGACCCACACTCCCCTGCCTCCACTGCTTCTCCTCTACCTTCCCCGTTGTCCAGAGAAGCAAAGTGGAGCTCGGCTTGCCCGAACCACGCTCGGGTTCGTGCACGGCCGCCATGGCCATGGTTCGCCCGACACCACCCCCAGCCTCCTCCCCACTCCCTAGCCCTCCTCGCGGACGCGAACGAGCACGGCAATCCCGTCCGCGCCGTCGCAACGTGCTCTCGGGCGCCCATCGGTCGGCGTCGACGACGCTCATCCGTCACCGTGCGAGCTCGCGCACGACGCACAGGAAGCCTCCCCGCCGTCGGCTTCGCCTCTCCTAGCCGCGGTCCGCCACCTCCGTCCCGCCTCTGCCGTCTCCCGGCCTGCCCGTGCGCCCAACGGCCGGCGTCGGCCTCCACCCGGGCGGAGCCGGCCATGGCCGCATCGCGGAGGACGCGGGCGCCGCACGCAGCAGGGGGGCGTACCCGTCCACGCCCGCTTGACCCCAGCCGCGGTGGGGCTAGACGTCCTCGCCGCCGTCCCCGGCCGGCCTTGCCGAGATGGCTGCCGCCGGCGGCCGGCCACTCCCCGGCCGTTCCCGAGCCCTTCCGTACGGGAGCCAGGGAGAAGAGCTCTCGATCGATCGATTGAGCTAGCTGAAGACGTAACCCATTTTTTTCAGGTTTACGCTTTCATGAGGAGAAAGCGTATTTCTAGATAATACGCGACCAGTCCGGCCCGGTTCAGAAGCAGCCCAATGCAGTTTTTTTTTCCGAAGTGAGCAGCGATTAGCTAATCATCGCACGGCCATAACTTTTGAACCGTAGCTCCGTTCGAGGTGATTCAAATTTCTAAATTCATGGTTTGAGAAGATCTATCCAGTGGTATAGGTTTCACATTTTTGTAAAATGTTTATATGCTCAGCACCCGCGTATGCATGTATAGGTATTCCGCGGTACCGGCAAATCGAGACCCGAACCCGTCATGTGCCCGTGACCCCCTAAGCCAAATGGTGTCGATCTTCGAAGGCAAGCTAACCACTTGCTATGAACACTCAAGCGGTGTTGTTTGTTTGCAGATTATCATGTCACACATGCGCGTTATATTTTATTGCTAGCCGATGCTGATGTTGGTTCCGGTGATTTCATGTGTATATTTGCATGCTATGTTTATTTCAAGCTTAGGTAGCTACGCCATGTTTAATTTCAAGTATAGATAGTGATGCCATGTTCCACTCATCATCCATGTGTGCAATAGAATGACGAGTGAATAATTTGTGCGCCTCGCACTTGCGTGGCTTTGTCGAACCATCTAACTGGATAACTATAACATGCGTTCCCATGATTGTTTGCTTCTTCTCCTTCGCCGAGGTGAGGAGCGGACGAATGTCGTCTTATGATCCTCGGAGTTGGGGGCATTTGCCAAAGAGTTATTTGCTTCTTCTCCCTCCGTCAAACTTGGCTGGCGTATGCCCGCTTTGACTGCGACGCTTGGGACGCTGGCTTTTCATTTGGGTCTTTTTGCCAAGATTGCTGACACCACGTCGAGTTAATCCTCGAGTGGAATGGATGCTTTCTTTCTTATGATTGCTTATCATCTGTCAACTGTGCGTCACGAGATATCGTGGCTTTGGTTTCTATCCTGTCAACTGTGCGTCACGAGATATCGTGACTTTGTTTTCATTCCTGTAATACGATAAACCCATCAAGTGTGGGTTGAGTTCCGGCCGGCGACTAAATACATGTTGGGCACCGCCCACGTGGATTGAATCTCGTCTACTTTTCTGTAGAGTTGTGGCGTGTGTTGGACGGTACCATGCACCACTCCCCATTCCGGCGACGATGGACTGGAGGAACCGCCGCAGTCAATGGAATGGAGGAACGGGATCGCGTGGACGCCTCCACTAACTTTTGTAGTCGATCTGTGGCTGCTACTGGTCGGAGTTATCTCCGCCATCGCCCGGTTGACGCTAACCAACTGTGCTGTTTATTTTCTTTTACTCAACCTGTGGCTGTCACTGGTCGGAGTTATCTCCGCCATCGCCCGGTTGAACTAACCATTGATTGAACTAACTATATATTGTTTGAAATATTGAGTGCAGTTTGTTTCTGTTTCATGTTGATATGATATTATGATTTTGCATTGGACTAATCTGTTTCGTGTTGATATGATATTATATTTATTGTGTGGGACTAACCCTCTGTTGTTGGAATTGTTGTTGAAAGAAACTGGATTAAATGAACCAACCCTCCAAGCTTCGATAGGGTCAGTCCATAGTGCCACCAATCTGAACCTTGAACGCACTGCCACTGTCGCCCAAATGGGAGAGCCATAACCTATGTAACCTATCATGCCTCCTTTGATGCTACCCACTTGGCAAGTCTAGTCGGACACTGCATAGTTGTGGTCGGGGCTAGTCTTGTGAAGGTTCCGGAGCTAGGCGTTGCTCATGAGTTGGGGACGTGCCGGATTCACTTCGTCATAAGACTTAGCCCGAGTGGTAAGTCGGTAGCTATACAAGGAGTGTCTTGGTAGCGTGAACGGTTATGTAATTGTATCTTGCCGTCGCGAAGCAAGGTGCATTTAGATGGGTGGTAACTGCAACCTCTCGAGAGTGTATCAACTAGCAGCTAGCCTTGTTCCTAGGTTATAGAACAGTTCAGTGTCGGTCACACTATTGTCCTTTGTCGAGTCCGGAGGTTAAACTCAAGTTCGGTGTGAAAGTAAGATGAACAACCTGATTTCACTAAATAAACAATAAGATGATGCAGGGAATGTTACCCCAGTTGTGGATGGTTACCGCGTTTGAGGGATGGCGGTGCGATCGTTGGGGGCCTAGAGTTAGGCCTGAGCCAACATCGTCCGTGCATTACCTAGTGGATAGATGAGGCCAGTGGGCCTAGCAGTGGAAAGATGTGGTGAGGCCGTTGGGCCTAGTTGTGACAGGTTTGTTATAATACTTATTACCAATGGGTACCTCCGTTATTCGTCACAGGTAAGTTCTCTTGTCTGATCGCCGGTGCACGATCCAACCCCACCTGGCTTGGACTCTGTACTGGTGATACCCCATTATCTACTTATGCCATGATTTGTCGTACTACCCTATTGCTGTCCACTTGGAATGTCGTGAGTAGACACTTGCCATGTTTAGATTATTTTCTGTCACTAGTTACTTGTTGCCTGATTGCTTGACTGTTCATGTCTTGTGGTTGTTACTTGCGAGTACATCATTTTACTCAAACTGGCTTTTCATGTGGCCAGAAGTGGAGAGGATTCGTCTTCTACCGTAGCAAAGAGAGATGGAGCGAGAACGTGCTAGGATCAGTAGCCCAGCCAGATGCCTGTGGAATGGAGCCGCACCAAGACGTTGTCGTACCATTATCTTCCGCTGCCGATTAAACTCCATCCCGTGCCACACTTGGCAATGATAAATTTTCTTGCCTTGATGGCCATGTAAACCATTTGTAGCCCTTTGGGCCTGATTGTGTAATGATATTTCCGCTATGTTGCATTGTCGTAACGTGCGTCCGGATATCCTGGGCTGGCGCACGGGGCGACCGCCTTTCTGACGACCTGTGTCAGAAGGGGGTGCCACATTCATGCGGCAACTTGTATATATTTTTATTTCTTATTCTTTCTTTTTTCCTTTGTGTCCTTGTTGTTGTTTGCAAGTTTCTTTTTATTTTCTCTCTATAGTGTCAATTTTATCCATTTGGATTTTATTTGATTTTCAACATTACTTGATTTTGTTGTTTTAGCACGTTGTTGTTCACATTGCAATTTATCATTTTTTTTGCTGGAAGCTCCTAAAATCACGATTATCCACATAATGAAAAACTTTTTCCCCTCTACATGCTCAATTGTTTTAAGTTTTATGTGACATATTTAATTTGCCCAAAGAAATAAGTTTTCCTCATCATGTTTTTAAGACAAATTCTGCCTTTTGTTGCAAGAGTTGACTGATACGTCTCAAACGTATCTATAATTTTTGAGTGATCCATGCTAGTTTTGTGATATTTTCACATGTTTTTACTGTCATTTATATCATTTTTATGCATTTTGTCGGACTAACCTATTGACAAGATGCCCAGTGCCAGTTCCCTGTTTTTGCTGTCTTTTTGTTTCAGAAATTTACTTCTGGAAATATTCTCGGATCGCGCTGGAAATTTACGGGGAATTTTTATTTGCCACGACTAAGTACCAGTCCGAAGGAGAGCCGAAGGGGAGGCCCACAGGGCAGAGGTGCCCCCTGCCGCGACCTGGGGGTCACCCGCGGGTGGGGCCCGCCCCTGCCCGTGGGACCTCACCTCGGCCCCCTCCGACGCCTATAAATTGCCTTTTACCCTAAAAACCTCGAGGCGGCCATTATTTTCCAGAAAATCGACCCCGACACGCCGTCACCGAAAACCCTAGTTCGGGGTCCAATCTGAAGCTGATCCCGGCACTCTGCCGGAGGGGAGATTGATCCCGGAGGGCTCTTCATCGCCATGCCTTCCTCCAGGATGAGTTGTGAGTAGTCTCACCTTGGACTACGGGTCCATGGCAGTAGCTAGTTGGTAGTCTCTCTCTCTTGTGCTTCATGTCTTATGATCTTGAGAGCTGCCCAACATGATCAAGATCGATTATTGTAATGCTATGTGATGTGTTTGCTGGGATCCGATGGATTATGAAGTTATGTTCAGATTGTGCATGATTCTTATATGAGTGATTTATGTTCTTGCATGCTCTCCGATGTGCGTAGTTACTTTGGCCAACTGATTGTGTGTATCTCCAAGAGAGGGTATTTATGCTAGATAGTGGGTTCATGCCCCCTTTTGTTCCTGGGCACGAGTGACAGAAACTTCTAAGGGCTAGGGTGTGCTGTTGCTACTAAGGGTAAAACAGCGGTGTTAATGTCTCTTTTGATATTAGTATTGCTTACTTCATGCACTTTACTTAATGCAATTGTCTGTTGCTTGCAACTTAATACCGTTGGTGACAGGCTGGATAGCGACCCCACGGTGGAATTTTTAGACAAAGACGCAGTTGGACTCAACGGTCTTTGTTCCTTGTTGTGATGCCTCCATAAATATTATCATGTCCTTTTTGTCATAGCTAAATTGGTTTTGTGTCATGATCTTGTCAATTGCCTAGCTGTAATTCGTTCACCCATCACATGCATATTTTATTTACTTGAGAGACTCCACTAGTGAACCCATGGCCCCCGGTCCATCTTTTTACATTGTTTACAACCTCATTTACTTGCTTTTAATCATCATTACTCCTCTGGTCACTTTTCATATTTCATCTATTTCATCATACAATTAACCGCTTTGTTTTCTGCGAGACCGGAAAGATTGACAACCTTTCCGCCGTTGGGGGCAAAGTATTTTGGTTGAGTGTGTGCAGGTCCACGTCTGTTGAAGTTCAAGCACCAGAGATATTCAACATTCACCTTGTTGTTGATTTCAAAGTCCTATTGGTTCGATAAACCTCAGTTCGTTAAACGAGGGAAAACTGCTACTAGCTGCAATTCCGCCTTTGCTTGGGGCACCACCCAACTTATTTTAATACATCAGCAAGCTATTTTCTGGCGCCGTTGCCGGGGACTTTGGATCTACAGCAAGGGGAGTCTCATACTCTCAATCTCTTTACTTTGTTTTTGTCTTTCTTTCTTTATTTCTCATTTAGTTTATTTTCCTGTTTCAAAATTTTAAAACCCAAAAAAATTAGTGTAGTCTTTAATTCTGTCTTGTTATTTTATCTTGTTTTCATGTCTAGTTCTTTTCCTCCTGTTGAGACACCCGAGTCTGAAGTCCTCACCTTCAAACAAAGAGGTGGGGAGAGTTTGAAAGATGCTTGGTATAGAATTAATGATGCTCGTCATAGATCCACTAAAAAGCCGTTGGCCACTGTTCTCCTTAGAAATTTTTATATTGGCATTACAAGTTGGTATAGGTATGTCCTAGATACTATCACAGGTGGAAACTTCCTAGGGATTAATGCCTTGGAAGCTTTTAATGTTATATAGGGTCTTGTGGGGATTCCAGCAACTAATGATGGTAAAATTGAAATCACTTTAGAACATGTCATGCAAAGGATAGAAGTTATAGAAGATAATATACCAAGTGTGGATATGATAAGAGAAATAGATAAGGGAATTCTTGATGGTATTAACAAGCTTGATGGGTGCCTAAAAGACATTGCTAAAAGTATTAAGTCCCTTGAAGCTACAAGAACCATTAATCGAATTGATAAATTAGGGGAAGTAATTGATACCTTGGGAACACCCTTTTCTTCATCTAAACCTAAAAAGAGAGAGGTTTTGGCCCCCAAAGTACCTAAATTTATATTTGTGCCAAGGAATACTACTAAAATTAATGCATCATTTGCAGGAAAAAAGGAGTTGAGGATGGTGAAGGAAGCTCAAATTTCCAAAGATTTTAAGGGAGGAGCCCTAGTGGGTAAAACTACTTTTGCTCCACCAATTATTGGTACTAATAGTATTGCTCGAGGTCCTTTTCCAAGTTCCACAGCTGATGAATTTGGTAAGAATGATGATGCCTTTGATCCTGAAAAAACTTGATATTTGGCATTGCGCCTAGCTAAAAGGCGTTAAAGAAAAGCGCTTGTTGGGAGGCAACCCATCTTTTATTTTCAGTTTGCTTTTTGCTTTTCTTGATTCATGAAGTTATTACCTCTGTATCAAATTCATTGTATCTTTTTCTTTTGTTTTTTTGTGCCAAGTTTGCGAGGTATTGTGTTGCTGTCCAAAAACAGATTCTGTGCGCCTGTTGCACGAAAATCCTAAAATAACCAGAATTTATCTTTTTCTGACAATTTTTGAAAGCAAGCCTGATGCTTTTATCTATCTTTCGTTAGTTTTAAGTTTTTTTATTTGAGCTGCAGAAGTGCCTCGAAAAATTCGATCTTTACAGACTGTTCAGATTTTGACAGATTCTACTTTTATTTTGCATTTGTCTCTTTACCATCATCATATGTGATACTCTAGGGGTAGAGTGCCACATTGAGTCTTAGTAAACAGTAGCTAATGCCCAATGAAGTTGTTTTCAATTTGTCATGAGTTGAACACATGTGTATTTTAATTTATGAGCACTAACCCTCTAATCAAATTATGAGAAGTTTTGTGTGAAGTGAGTTTTTAAGTTACAAAGGAGAGGAATATGAAGAAATCGAGGATGGATCAGAGCTCAAGCTTGGGGATGCCCCCATGGCACCCCCTCTGAATATCAAGAACCATCAAGAGTCAAAGCTTGGGGATGACCAAGGCATCCCCTCATCTTCATCGACTATCATAAGGTCGTCTTCGTTGAACTTCGTTTTTATCACTTTACATATTATGTGCTATGCTTGGAGCGTATTTTTTCTTTCAGTTTTGTTTTTTTGTTTGCTGGTCATATCTTTGTTGGATCTTAGCTTTATTTGTGTGGGAGAGAGACACGCTCCGCTTTTTCGTTAGAATATTCCTTTGCTTCGCTTATATCTTTTTGAGTATTCTTAGCTACTGTCTGTTTTCTAGTAAGCTCTCGCTTTTAGCTTTTATCTTGTTTAGAGCTGCTAGTTGTTAAGTTAAACTCTCTTTCTTCACTTATACTTGTTGGAGAGTTGTTGTTGAAAAATTGCTTGAATTGTCAATGCGACAAAATGCTGTTTGTGTGATGATATAATAAAATGAAAAGCCTGCATAGTTTTTTAGATCATGGTGTGGATACTTGATGCTTCTAAATTGTTTTGAGGTGTTAAGTTGAATGCTTAAACTTGCTGGTTATTTGAGTGGAATTGATTAGTAAAGAAATATGGTTGAAAGCTTGAAATTGTGTGGTTTTTCACAGTTGTTAATTCATAGAGCTAATCTTTCCATCAAACGAATTGTTTGGTCAACAAGGGAGACGGTGTAGAGTTTTTATGGTTATGACCGGTAAATGTCTTATGTTGTTCTGTTACCGGTTATTGTTAGATGTTTGCTTCAAACACCCTTTTTGCTAAGCCTAAAATTCGTACTGAGTGTATGGTTCACTCGTGCATCCAATCCCCAAAGCCAAACTTTCTTGCCAGCTGAGTCCACCATATCTACCTATGCATGGTATTTCCTACCATTCCAAGTAAATTTGTCATGTGCTACCTTTAAAAATTCAAAATACTTCTTTTTGTGCCTCTGTTTTTAAGCTCATGAGGGAGCAGTAGAGAGCTAGATATAACTTGTGACGAGCGAGGTCATTTCCCCCTTTCACCCGGTGTTGATGGATTACATCTTCACTTGAATCAACCCGAGAGCAGCTTAAGCAAAAATATAAATATAACTCACAATTCTCCTCCGCGCAATGCAAATCTGAGAAATCAGCCCAAACATTGGACAGTGGTGAAACCAAGGAGAAAGAAGAGCGTACTCGCTCTTCTAAGAACCAGCTGCTCTCACAAGTCTAAAAACCTTGCTTGTCATGAGGGACTAGATAGCTTCTCTGTTGTGAAGTCGTTGACAAAAGCATGCATACCTCAAAATCATTTTACATCTGTTTTAAAAACCAAAAAGCTCTAGCACATGACTAATCCCTGCTTCCCTCTGCGAAGGGCCTTTCTTTTACTTTTAATGTTGAGTCAGTTTTCCCTTTTCCTTCTGTCTCCACAAAAGCAAACATCTAGCATTGACCCTGGGTATCGTTGAGCATATTACATTATCAAGATTAAACATGAATCTTTATATTGACTTTATCTATAAGATAAGCCGTTGGAAGTTGAAGCTCTTTGCTAATGCTTACATCTTCCTTTGTGTTGATTCTCAAACACTTTTTTCATGGAATTATTATCCTTGTGAATTAGTCAAATATGTTGATCACATTGTTTTCATGTCTTTGACATACTATTTATGAAAAGTTTTGCTTGGATGATTCAACTTGTTTATTCATTGCTTTTTTGCTATCAATTATAGACAATTGTTTTGTATCTCTTCATTCACATCCTTTGATTTGCATTACTATCTTGATCAAGAATGCATCAAAAATTATTTGTTATCACTTACCTACTCGAGGACGAGTAGGAGTTAAGTTTGGGGATGTTGATACGTCTCAAACCTATCTATAATTTTTGAGTGATCCATGCTAGTTTTGTGATATTGTCACATGTTTTTACTGTCATTTATATCATTTTTATGCATTTTGTCGGACTAACCTATTGACAAGATGCCCAGTGCCAGTTCCCTGTTTTTGCTGTCCTTTTGTTTCAGAAATTTACTTCTGGAAATATTCTCGGATCGCGCTGGAAATTTACAGAGAATTTTTATTTGCCACGACGAAGTACCAGTCCGAAGGAGAGCCGGAGGGGAGGCCCACAGGGCAGAGGCGCCCCCCTACCGCGGCCTAGGGGTCACCCGCAGGTGGGGCCCGCCCCTGCCCGTGGGACCTCACCTCGGCCCCCTCCAACGGCTATAAATTGCCTTTTACCCTAAAAACCTCGAGGCGGCCATTATTTTCCAAAATATCGACCCCGACGCGCCGTCACCGAAAACCCTAGTTCGGGGTCCAATCTAAAGCTGATCCCGGCACTCTGCCGGAGGGGAGATCGATCCCGGAGGGCTCTTCATCGCCATGCCTTCCTCCAGGATGAGTTGTAAGTAGTCTCACCTTGGACTACGGGTCCATGGCAGTAGCTAGTTGGTAGTCTCTCTCTCTTGTGCTTCATGTCTTACGATCTTGTGAGCTGCCTAACATGATCAAGATCGATTATTGTAATGCTATGTGATGTGTTTGCTGGGATCCGATGGATTATGAAGTCATGTTCAGATTGTGCATGATTCTTGTATGAGTGATTTATGTTCTTGCATGCTCTCCGATGTGCGTAGTTACTTTGGCCAAGTGATTGTGTGTATCTCCAAGAGAGGGTATTTATGCTAGATAGTGGGTTCATGCCCCCTTTTGTTCCTGGGCACGAGTGACAGAAACGTCTAAGGGCGAGGGTGTGCTGTTTCTACTAAGGGTAAAACATCGGTGTTAATGTCTCTTTTGATATTAGTATTGCTTAGTTCATGCACTTTACTTAATGCAATTGTTAGTTGCTTGCAACTTAATACCGTTGGGTGACATGCTGGATAGCGATCCCACGGTGGACTTTTTAGACAAAGACGCAGTTGGACTCAACGGTCTTTGTTCCTTGTCGTGATACCTCCATAAATATTATCATGTCCTTTTTGTCATAGCTAAATTGGGTTTGTGTCATGATCTTGTCAATTGCCTAGCTGTAATTCGTTCACCCATCACATGCATATTTTATTTACTTGAGAGACTCCACTAGTGAACCCATGGCCCCCGGTCCATCTTTTTGCATTGTTTACAACCTCATTTACTTGCTTTTAATCATCATTACTCCTCTGGTCACTTTTCATATTTCATCTATTTCATCATACAATTAACCGCTTTGTTTTCTGCGAGACCGGAAAGATTGACAACCTTTCTGCCATTGGGGGCAAAGTATTTTGGTTGAGTGTGTGCAGGTCCACGTCTGTTGAAGGTCAAGCGCCAGAGATCTTCAACATTCACCTCGTTGTTGATTTCAAAGTCCTACTGGTTCGATAAACCTCGGTTCGTTAAACGAGGGAAAACTGCTACTAGCTGCAATTCCACCTTCGCTTGGGGCACCACCCAACTTATTTTAATACAACAACACTCATCTACCACGGCGGCGGCACGCCCCAGTTGGCGCCCGTCTGTGGCTGCCACTGCAAGTCCTGTGGCTCCTCCTCTGGCTCCTCCTCAGGGGCTAGTGATGCGAGATACTCGTCCAGCACCTCCTCAGGAAACGAGTATCCGTCCCTAGCAGCAGGATTAAACAAAACAGGAGCAGGCAATCTCACGAAGCGAGGGTTATCCAAATCAAAACCAAATAACAATCTATACTGCAAGTTCTCCATAGTGGAATCATAAGTGACAAAATGATGAGCTTTCATTGCAGCTAGATCAAGCCTAGTAAAGTCCAACTCTAAATCATCTTCTCTAGGAGGAAGCATGGCAGTAGTAAGCATGGTTGAAGCAATAATACCTCCATAAATAGTTCCTTTAATTTTATTAGTGCTAAGGCGACGAGCAATAAGAGCACCAATATTATGGGTATCATCATGATTAATTGCGGCGGCAAGAATAGCAAGATCAGGACTAGACATGTTACTCGTGTTATCCCGGGGAAGGATACAACGATCAATGACATAGCCCAAATACCTCACAGCTGGAAACTGAATGTTCGCAAATTTTGCACGCGTAGAATCCCTCCAATCATCATGACATATTCCGGCATAGAGCTCCCTGAGGTAATGGGGCTGCTTGTTCATCTTTCCTGTGAGCCCCGTGTTCCTCACACCCAAAGCACTGCAAAACTCAGACAAAGGCATTCTCCATGGTTGTTCATATAACATGAACTCCACACTTGGGTGATATTGATCATCAATGAAATTAAAGCTTTGCACAAAGATGTTAGTGAGCTTAAGATATTGGGGCCTCTCCACTTGTACAATATTTGTCAAAGATGCATTAGTACCAAGACTAGTAAATTCATCGCGTATACCTGCAGCTTGTAGAAATTCATAACATGGGTATACCGATGAACGCACGTCCGTCTCTCGGGCAAGCACAATAACACCAAATGGCTCCAAATCTTCATTATATGAAGGCCTCATTGGTGCATTAGAACTTGACCCTCTCGTTTCTCGACGAGAAGAGGGCTCCTTCTTCTTAAAGATCCCACCTAAATTGAACTTAGGCATTTTTTTCTTTTTCTGAATTTTTTTCAACAAACCTCACAAAACTTGAAAATAAAATATAGGAAGCGCATTAGACTACTCCTATAACCCAATACTAACTAATACATGCATCAAAACCGTCTAATGAATTCTAAATCAAGCATGCAAGCTCATAACAAGGGTCATATACAGTACCAAAATACTCAACCTATACAAAACCATTCAAAATTCTAATTGGAGGGGTGAAGGAGTCACATACCGGAGAAGATTTGCACCAAATCTCAGCAAAAATAATGGGCTGAACAAGGAGATCGAAAATTCCAGCACTCAAGAGCAAGAACTCGTGTTTGAGCAATGGAGGAATGATTTTTCGAGAGAGAGAGAGAGAGAGTGTGTGTGTGTGGGAGGCAGCTCACCTGCTGGGGGCCTCCAGGGGGCACAGGCGGCCCTTGGCCGCGGCCAAGCCCTCACCCGCGGGTGGGACTCGCCTGTGCCCCTGGGGGGTCCCCCAGGTCAGCCCCAAGCACTCATGTGTCTCTTTTAAAATAATAAAATCCATGTAATTTTTCTGGAATTTTTCGACAACTTTTACAGAGGAACTTAAATGACATTAAAATGAGCTAATAACACAGGATAATGGTATTTAAAAGAGATAAACTAAGCAAGGGATAAAAATTACATAAAAGTAAAATATAATTAACAGAGGAAAAACTAATGGTTATTAAAGTCTTTATGTCGTTTAAAATTGATTTGTTAGCAAGGTTGATCAAGTCTTGCTACCATATCAAATTTATTTAACAAAAAGAATTCAATTTCCAAAAGATAATTATGTTACCTCCTATGGTATAGCAATTGTCCCAATCATAAGATTTTCATATTTTCTATGATGTACACGAATAGGACAATCAATAGCTCCAACCTTGATGGTTTCAATATTTTCAATGGAATTCACACCAATTTTGGCATTAATCTTCTTTGGGAAATATACCGTGTGCTCCTTATCATCAACATTAAAAGTAACTTTTCCTTTATTGCAATCAATAACAGGCCCTACAGTATTAAGAAAAGGTCTTCCGAGAATAATAGACATATTATCATCTTCAGGCATTTCCAATACCACAAAATCAGTTAGGATTAAACAATTAGCAACTTTAACAGGAACATCCTCACAGATACCAATGGGCACAACAATAGATTTATCAGCCATTTGTAGGGAAATATCAGTAGGAATAAGCTTGTATAATAAAGTCTCTTATAAAGAGAGAAAGGCATAACACTAACTCCTGCATCTAGATCACATAAAGCGGTTCTAACATAATTATTTTTAATGGAGCAAGGAATAGTGGGTATACCTGGATCACCAAGCTTTTCAGGAATCTCGCCATTAAAAGAGTAATTAGCAAGCATAGTAGAAATCTCTTCATTAGGAATTTTTCTCTTATTAGAAACAATGTCTTTCATGTATTTTTAATAGGGAGGTAATTTAATAGCATCAGTCAAAGGAATTTGCAAAAAGAGAGGCTTCATCCATTCATGTAATTTATTATAGTGTTCCTCCTCTTTAGTTTTATGAAATTTTGATGGAAAAGGCATAGGCTTTTGCACCCATGGCTCTCTTTCCCTACCATGCTTCTTAGCAATAGGAGGTGCAGTCTCCTCCTCCTGTTCTTCAGGTTTATTATTATCATCCTCATGTTCATTACCACTTTCAGTTTCAGCATCAGAAATAGAAACATCATTAGGATTATTGACCACTGGTTCTTTATCAAGTTCCATATTACTAGTTTCTCCTAATTCTTTATGTTTCTTCTTTTTTTCCTTTTAGGGGAGCTAGTAATATTATTTTCAGCCAATTGAGATTCTTGTTCAATCCTTTTAGGATGTCCTTCAGGATATAAAGGATTTTGAGTAGTGATACCACCTCTAGTTGAAACACCATAAGCTCATTTACTACTTTGTATAGGAATTCCAGCAAGCAAGTCTTTTTGTACTTTAGTAATTTGTTCAAGTTGAGTTTGAACCATATGAAAATGCTTAACAAGACCTTTGACATCATTAGCAGTTTTCTCCAAGACATAATACAATTTTTTAATAACCAGAGTGTTACCATTTAATTGTTCTTGAATTTGCATATTAAAATGAGTTTGTTTAACAATAAAGTTATTAAATTCATCCAAACACTGACTAGGAGGCTTGCTATAGGGAATATCATTGACAGTAAAATCATAAAGAGAATGTACCTCTATCATAGGTGGGTGAGTGGTAGGCTCACATAAAGTTTCAGTTGGAGGTAAATTCTTCACATCTTCAGCTCTAATACCTTTCTCCTTGATAGATTTCTTGGCTTCTTGCATATCTTCTGGGTTTAGAAAAAGCACTCCCCTTTTCCTCGGGGTTGGTAAAGGAGAAGACTCAGGACCACTCCATTCATCATAATTTTTGGCTATCTTAGCCACTAATTCTTCAGCTTCAGCTACAGTCCTTTTCCTGAAAACACAACCAGCACAACTATCTAGGTATGTCCTAGATTCATCAGTTAGTCCATTATAAAATATATCAAGAAGTTCATTCTTCGGTATATCATGCCCTGGCCGAGCCCTGAGTAATGAGCCAAATCTCCCCCAAGCTTTAGGGAGATGCTCATCCTCCAGCTGTCTGAAATTGAAAATTCTCTGCAAAGCCTCATGCTGCATGTGAGCGGGAAAATATTTTGCAAAGAAAACATCAAGCAATTCATGAGGACTTTTAATGGAACCATAAGGTAAAGCATTATACCACACTTTAGCATCACCTTTTAATGAAAAAGGAAACAACTTTACTAAATAGTAACGCTGTATCTTCTTGTCATCAGAAAATAGTAAGCTAAGCGAAGCTAATTTATTCATGTGTTCAATAGCATCATCATTCTCAGTTCCACAAAAAGGATCAGATTCAACATTCGATATAAGTGAGAGATCAACAGAGAAATCAAAATCATCATCTTTAATGCATATAGGAGAAGTAGCAAATTCAGGATCAGGTGTGAAATGATTTTTAACAGCATGTTTTTCAAGCAATTTCCTCAAAGCATCAGGATCTCCTGAAGCTTCACAATTCATATATTGTCTAATAAATTCATCATTAACATTAATATAAGAATCATCAGGATACCTACTCTCATAATTATATAATTCAGGAGAACTAGTAGGTGTAATAAGCCTTCCATCAAGATTTGTAATTTTCCCAGTATTAGAAATAAGAGTATCCAGAAAAGGACCTAAAGAACCAGAATCATCAAGCATAATAGACGCATCATCAAATTCATCAGAAGCAGTAGCAGACTCAGAAAGTGATGCATCAACAGTAGGACCAATGTTTGCAGGTGGTGTAACAAGTCGATTTAAAACAGTAGGTGAATCAAGAGTAGCTTTAGAGTTCAGAGCAGTACCTTTCCTTGTGGTGGATGGTAATATCGGAAACTTAGGATCACGCCTACCCTTCATGATGAAGAATAGATTATAGCAGACAGAAAAACTCCCAGGTGAACTTATAAATAGAGCTATGCTCCCCGGCAAGGGCGCCAGAAAATAGTCTTGATGACCCACCAGTGTAGGGGATCGCAATAGTCTTCGCGGTTAGTATAACCCTAATTTATTGATTCGACACAAGGGGAGCCAAAGAATATTTATAAGCCTTAGCAGTTGAGTTGTCAATTCAACCACACCTGAAAAGGATTTCTCTTGAAGCAATTTATCAGTAGTAACAGTAATTTGATAGTAGTAGTAGAACAGTAACAGTAGTAACAAAATAAAGGCAGCAATGGTGACAGCAGAAATATTGATTGTAGACAGCAGGATTAAAAGCACCGTAGACATAGGGACAGATATATGGGCATTGCATGAATAAGATAGCTCATGAAATAAACATAACTAGGCACAAAGCAAGATAAATAAATATAGCATCCAAGTATCAAACAATCATAGGCATGTATTCCTAATTTAGTCGTACGTGCTTGCAATAAGAACTTGCACGGCATCTTTTGTCCTGCCATCCGGTTTCAGTCGGGCCAATTAAGTAACAAATGGCAATTAAGGTGTTCCTTTTAATAGAACACCGGAGCAAAGCATTAACACACAATGAATACATGTAACCCTCGAGTTGCCAACCATTCCCATCGATGTCCCCATTTCTGTCACTCGGGGTCTCCGGTTCCGGTTGACAACAAGTGCATACAATTAGTAGATAGGACCCAAAACATCAATTATATTCATGGAAACATAAAGTGTTGAAATCTGAAATCATGGAACCCGGGCCCAAAGTGACAAGCATTAAGCATAACTAATTGTACCAACGATGATTAACACAAATAGAGGATACTAGGCATCATGCCCTAACAATTTGGCATCGAATTACATGAGAAATCCTATTCAATCCCTTCCATCCCCTTGCCTACAGCAAGGAACTACTGAGAGGCGAGGTCCCAGGGGCAGGGGCGCCCCCTGCCACGGCCTAGGGCCCACCCGCAGGTGGGACCCGCCCCTTCTCCTGGGGTGGCCCCCCCTCGGGGTCTTCTGGCTCCGAGGCTTATTCTTCTTCAAAAATCCTTTTTATATTTTTTCTGGAATTTTCCGCGAACTATTCAACCCTGCACAAAAGAAAGACACCAAATGCAATTCTGCTGAAAACAGCGTCAGTTCGGGTTAGTTTCAAACAATTCATTAAAAATCAGAGGCAAAACAATAGCAAAGTGTTTGGAAAAGTAGATACATTTGCGACGTATCAGGGTCTCATCCAACCTTGGCAGGTATAAAGCTAGTTATCCCCGTTGCTTGCAGCTTGTTACCCTCCCCGTTTTGATCCTACGATGTGAAGATCGGGCCTCCCTCAGGCGTGAACTCCTTCAACGGGTTTGCCCCTATCAACATTACTTTGTTATTGTCTTGCTTAGTATATTTTTTGTTAGTCTTGTTTTGCCTTTCGTTTGCTCTAATTAAAAATTCCAGCACCTTGTTTAATTCGGTTTTACCTTGTTATCATGACTAATCCGTCGGATATGACATCTTTCGGAGAGATTCTTATCTTTGAAGTAAAGGTTGGAGAGAGTTTTAAAAATGCTTGGCAAAGAATTTCAGAACCTTACAAGAAAATGCAGCCCAAAATTGAATTGGGAGTTCTCCTAAAAAAATTCTACTTTGGTCTTACATCTGTGTATCAACACGCTTTAGATGTTATGGTAGGAGAAACCTTCTCTTAATATGATGTAATTAAGGCTTTTAGAATTGTAAATGGTCTAGCTATTTTCCCTATGATGGATAAAACTAATAAGGTTATTGAAAAATTAGATAAGATGGAGAAAACTCTGAATGATCTTGCCATAAATGAAAAATAGATCACTTTAGAAGCTAAGCAACCCCTTGCTATAATGACAAATTATTGGTTACCTTTTATTATAATTTAAATTGATCACCAAAATTTTCTAGTTTATTGTGATCTAGGTTCCACTGCTTCAATCATGCCAAAGATGGTGTATGATTCTCTTATAAGAATATGATAGACTACCCATTTTATCATTTTCATGCTAATGGAACTATTTCTAAGATCTTGGGGAGAGCTAATGGAATCCATGTTGTTTTCCGAAATAAAATGTTTCCCATTGACTTTATTATCTTAGAAAAATTCCAAGGGAATATAGTTTTAGGGAGGTCTTTCCTTAAGGCTGCTGAGTGCTTTATTAATGTTAAGTATGGATTTATGAAGCTCAACTCTTCCATTAACCGAAAGTTGTTTTTCCCTTGTAAGGTAAAATATGAGCTTATTGAAGGAGGTAATAATTTTGATATTGAGGAAAATGATAAAACTTGAATTTGCTCTTTTTGCCTAGCTAAAAGGCGTTAAAAAAAGCGCTTATGGGAGGCAACCCATTTTATTTTACCTTCTGTTTCTTTCTGGTTTCTTTGAGTTTTGGGTGATGTTACTTCTGTAACAACTCCCTTGTATCTTTTTATTTTGGTTTTTGGTGCCAAGAATAGCCTCTAAAGAGAGGAACACTAATTGGTGAGTTTGCTGTCCAAAAACAGATTTCTGTTCTTCACTGTTCGAAAATCCAAAAAATCACAGAACGTCATCTGTGGCTGCAAACTTTATACAGAAAGCATCAGTGTTTTGTCTACCTTTCTCTTGTTTTAAGTTTTCTGATTTGAGGTCCAGAAGTGCCCCGAAAAAATTCATCTTTACAGTCTATTCTGTTTTTGACAGATTATGTCCTTAGTTTTGCATTGCTTCTTTCACGGGCAAAGTGAAGTTCTTTTCAAAGCTAGAGCTTTACTTAGACCTTTGTGACAGTATCTAATGTTCTTTAAAAAAAATAAGTTCATGATATGTGCTTTGGAACTGAAGGAAGATATTGTTTTTGTGGACTAACCCCTCTAATGAAGTTGCTATAAGTTTTGCGTGAAGGAAGTTTTCAAGTATCCAAGTGCGAGGTGATGAAGGAAGATCAGGAAGGGATAAAAGCCTAAGCTTGGGGAGGCTCCCAATGGACCCTCCTCTGAAATATTCAAGAAGTCACAAGCGTCTAAGCTTGGGGATGTCCAAGGCATCCCCTTCTTAATCAACAATCATCGGTTTCTCTCATGGTACTATATTTTTATTCCTTTACACATTATGTGCTGTTCTTGGAGCGTCAGTTTATTTTTACTTTCAGTTTGTTTGTGTTTTGTTCTCTGGTCTTTTCAATAATTTGGATCCATGCATGCTTGTTTGGGAGAGAGACATGCTCCGCTTTTTCGTATACACTCATGTTGTTCACTTATATGTGTTGAGTGTTTAGCTTTTGTTATTTTTGCTTCTAGCTCTTGTTTTCAAGCATCTCTTGTTCAGAGCTGTTAGCTTTTGTAGTTAGGAAGTATTGCTCTTATTGTTTCACCCTTTTAGTTTTGTTTCAAATAAGTTGATTGGTGTTTGGTTGAATGGAAATTATCATGTAGGAAGTGTTAAAAGTGTTGCTTAATCTTGTAGACCATTTTCTTGAATCTTTGATATTTTTCAATTGTTTAGAGATATGAAGTAGACTAATGCTTAAACTTGTGGATCATCTAGTAAGAATAGATTAGTAAAGAACTGCCGTAAAGCTTTAGAATTGTGGTGGTTGTCCTGCTTGGTAGCTCTCAAAGTCTAGATATTCTTTTTGCAAAGAGTTGGTTTGGCTAACAAGATAGACGGTATGAACTCTAGTGGTTATGCATGATGAATATCTGTAGTCATTCATTGAACCAAGTTGATGTTGTGTTTTTGCTTGATATCCTGCTAAGCCCAAAAATTCCGTACTGAGAGGGAATACTTCTTTTGCATCCAACTCCCTGAGCCAAATATTTTTGCCATTTGTGTCCACCATACCTACCTACATGTGGTATTTCCTTGCCATTCCAAGTAAAATTTTGATGTGCTATCTTTAAAAAACTTTCAAAATTCTCCTTTTTGTGCCTCTATTTTTAAGCTCACGAGGAAGCAGTAGGAAGCTAGATATAACCTGTGACAAGCAAGGTCATTTTCCCCCTTTCACCCGGTGTTGATGGTTCACGTCCTCACTTGAATTTGTCGAGAGCTGGCAAGAGACTCCGCGTCTCAATCAAAATATAAATATAACCCACAATTCTCCTCCGCACAGTGCAAACCTGAGAAATCAGTCAAACACTGGTTAGTGGTGAAACAAAGGAGAACGAGGAGTGATCTCATTCCACTAATTAATTACCAGCCGCTCTCAAAAGTCTAAAAGCCTTGCTTGAAATGGGGGACTACCTAGTTTCTTTACTATGAAGTCGTTGACGAAAGCTTGCATATCACAAAATTGTTTTACTTCTGTCAAAAATAAATAAAAATTCAAAAATCTCTAGCTCATGACTAATCCCTGCTTCACTCTACGAAGGGGCTTTCTTTTACTTTTATGTTGAGTCATTCTTCCTCTTCCTTCTTTACCCCCTCAAGCAAACACTTGGTGTCAACTTTGGTTCAGAGTGATTATTAGAAACAAGTTTGGAAGCAGAAACAAGACTTTTAGTTGCCTCAGGAACATGCAAAATATTTTTAAGATGGATTGAAAAGACGTATGACCAATAGGATGTATCGCCATACCTTGTCCACTAGCCGCGTGGACTTGCTCGTTACCAGAGTAGCGATCACGGACAGACAACTTGTCAAAATCACCGGTGATGTGATTGGTTGCACCAGTGTCAATGTACCAATTTGTATCTACTCCATATGAATTTGTTGTTGTTGCGTTGGCTTGTGCTTCTGGTGTTACAAACAATCTGTTGAACCTTTTGAAGCATCTGTAGGCGGGGTGACCAACCTTGTTGCAGATCTGACATGGTGGCCGTTGTAGCGAGCCCGATTTCCCTGCTGCTGAGCGGAGTTACCTCCATTGTTATAGCCACCACGGCCGCCACCAATGCCTTGACCGCTGCCTCCTCCTTGATTGCCATAGCCACCACCGTGACCACCATTGTAGCCACCACCTCCTTGATTGTTGTGGCCTCCACGGGTATTACCGCCACCACGATGTCCTCCTCGGTGACCTCCATAGCCACCACGTGAAGCAAGATTGGCGGAAAATTCACCGCCTATCTCCTCGTTCTGCGAGGTGAGACAAGCCTCTGTTGCTAGAAGCATGTCGTAGACTTCACTCAAGGTGATCCCTTGATCAATCCGTGCTGAAACTGCCTCAGCTAACGGGTTGTATTCAGAATCCAGTTGATACGTCTCCGACATATCTATAATTTTTTATGTTCCATGCTTGATTATATATCAGTGCCACGTGTTTTTATAATGTTTTTATATCATTTTGGCATGATTTATGGAACTAACCTATTAACAAAATGCCCAGTGCCAGTTCCTGTTTTCTGCTGTCTTTTTGTTTCAGAAAATTTGTTCTGGAAAGTTTCTCGGAATGCGCTGAAAATTTATGGGATTTATTTCCAAGCTGAAACGAAGACGGAGCCAGAAGTACGCCCGGAGTGGGAGGCCAGAGCCTCCAGACGCCCCCTAGGCGCGACCCCACCCTAGGCCGCGCCTGGGCCCCACCTGGGCGGCTCCTTCGCCTCCTCGAGTCGCCTCTTCGCCTATAAATCAGTCTTCGACCCGAAAACCCTAAGGACCCGATCATATTTTCCAGAAGACGTCTGAGGCCGCCACCATCACCAACCCTAGTTCGGGAGGGTTCTGCAGCTCTTCCCGGCACCCTGCCGGAGAGGGGAATCGACACTGGAGGCATCTACACCACCATGCCTGCCTCCGGAGTGATGCGTGAGTAGTCCACCACGGGACTACGGGTCCATAGCAGTAGCTATATGGTTGTCTCTCCTCCTTGTACTCCATTGTTTAGATCTTGTGAGCTGCCTATCATGATCAAGATCATATTATCTATAACTACTACATGATTGTGTTTGCATGGATCCGATGAATTGTGTAAGTCATTACTTTTGTTCATCTATGTGTTATGTTTTATCTATGATCTTGCATGATCTTCGATGCTAGTGGATGCTTTGGCCAAGTAATTATTAGTGTTGTATGAGGGAGTATTTATGCTAGATAGTGGTTTCATGTCTCTCTTTGTCTGAGCTCGGGTTGACAGAAACGATTAACACTAGAGATGTGATGTTGCCACTAGGGAGAAAACAGCGGTGTGATTTCCTTGTGTTATTTACATTGCTTACATTATGCTTTGCTTATTGCAATGATCTGTTGCTTGCAACTTAATACTTTTGGGTAACATGCTGGATAGCGATCCCGGGGTGGATTATTAGTTATAGATGAAGTTGGATAACGGTCTATGTATTTTGACGTAATGCTCATATTAGATGAAACGGTGAACTATATTGTTTTATGATAGCATTGATGTGCGCCCACAATTCTATCATTTGCCATGCTGTAATTTGTTTACCCATCATGTATATCTTTTGGAGAGACAACACTAGTGATCTGTGGACCCGGTCCTATTTTTCTACATTGTTTACAACCGTTTTAATAGCTTTTCATCAGCATTTGCTTGCTGGTCATATTTCACTCTCATAATATTTTACATCTGCACAATTAATCCTTTGTGTTCGGCAAACCGGAGAGATTGACAACCTCTCTGTTTCGTTGGGGCAAAGTACTTGTTTGTGATTGTGTGCAGGTCCACGTCAATTGTCATATACAGTGCCATTGACACCTCGCTAAGCCTTCTCCAAGTCCTACTGGATTCGATAACCTTAGTTTTGTAATCAAGGGAAACTGCTGCTTTACTGCATCATACCTTCCTCTTGGGGTTCCCCATCGAACGTGTGATCCACGTCATCACTAGTCCGTTTAGAACTGCATCAATGACATCGTCCTCCTCCAGCTTCTTTCCGGCCATAGACAGTTCATCAACAATTGCTATTAGTTTTCTGAAGTAGACGGATGCCGTCATCTCCTTCTTCTTCAGGTCATTGAGGGACCTTTTCAGATTCATGACTCGCGCCCGCGATCTAGAGGCTTACATATCCTGGATCGCTGACCATGTTGCATGCGCCGTCTGATGCTCAGTTAGCTGCACCAAGACCTCCCGAGAGATCGAACCAAGGTGATAGGCCAGAACTTGCTGATCCTTCTCGTTCCATGCCACATAGGCAGGGTTTTCCTCCTTCACGGACTTCCCGTCTTTCTCGATGGTGAGTTCTTCCGGCGGCGCTTTGATCGAGCCATCGAGGTAGCCGACCATACGAGCGCCCCGTATAGCAGGCATGATGACTGCTTTCCACACGAGGAAGTTATCCCCTGTGAGTTTCTCCATCACACCTTGGCCGAGAGGATTCCCAGCTGTCGCGCTTGAAGACGCCATGAGAGACGAGAGAACGTAGATGTGTTTAGAGGAAGAAGAGGCTCTGATACCATATGAAAACTAGGGTTAAGCGTATCCCTTTGCCTCGGGCCACCTGCGTGCTAATATAGGAGCAATAGCTCAAGAATTACAGTTTGGATACGATACGGTTTGAGTTTCCTTGATCCCTATGTATGCTATACATCGAAGGATTAGGAAGGTCTCAAACCGTGTATCAATTACAACAGAACACAACACAACACGCTATTTTACAGGGCTGACGTTGTTGCTTGGACCTTCTTTGTGGCTTTCTCTGCTAGTGCTATCATCTTGTTGCACTGTCGTACTTGCTTCACCTTCAGATCTGTGCAACTTTGAGTTCACAAGCCTCGCGGCTATATCATGTAGTGAGTCCCCTATGTCTCCATGCAGGGTCATGCTGTCAAGCCCTGATATTCGCCATAGACGAAAACCCTGTTTTTGAGCAGGGTAAAGGCCTATGTTGCCTATGCCAGTATGTGGAGAAATTTCCTCGACTTCCTTTCGACATAGCCTATACTTATCGTTTGTGTCAAGGAAAAGATGCATCCCAAGTTGTGCCGTTTTTTGGCATCTGCACCGGTACCAGAGTGCAATGGTGAGTACGTAGGGCTAACTACTTTTATGTATTTATTTTTGCACTCAGTAATATACTTACCTGATATACTACTATATTTCAGAACCTTGCTCCCATGGTGATGACGAGCCCCAGCCCCCACCACCGCCACCACCCCACCCCCTACCCCTACCCTCCGGGAGGAAACCCAACAAAGGGACAAAGCTGAGCTCGTTGGCCAGAGAGTCCATTCTGCTACACTAGATCATGTAGGCGCGCGTTGCCGCGCCCGTCCATTAGGACTGTAGAATATCAACTTTTTCGAGATTATAATGAGAACTTTTGCATAAAGTTCACAGAGTGAGCTTATAACTTGGATGCAAGGAATACTAAAACGTAAACATGGAAGCAATTAAGTAGGTAGTTGACTGTCTCTAACACAAGCCAAAACCATTTCTATATCAGGGCATCTTCACTTCGAATCAAAGAAAGCAACATTTAAACATGATAGGATAAAAAGCACATAACTTAATGACAGAAAACTGTACATATCAGATCGTGTGCATTTTCGTGTATGTCCATACATCCAAGTAATACATGTTAACATTTCATCTGCGCTTGGTGGCGTCCAGCAAACCTGGCAAGAAAGTTACATTCAGTACATTTGTAGCAAGTGTCATCACAGGTTAGTTTCAGCAGGATACTTTTCCTTCAACTTCCATGTAGGGATGTAAACGGTCGCTGTTTAAACCCGTTTAAAACCATTTATATTGGTCTAATAGTTCAACAAAGTATCTTTCTTCCCGCAAAGTTGAACTATCGAGCAAATTAAATGGGTCTTTGTGGCGCCATTTATCATGCCATTTACATCCCTACTTCCATGCGCACATCTTCAGTAGTTGATATGCTAGGTATTTGAATTTCCTTACATACTCCCTCTGTCGCAATAGTGGAACATGGGGTTCCCCTGATGCGGTCAAAGTGGGTCCACCGCATGTGGGCCCACCAAGGAGGCACTCAAGGCCAAGGCACAAGACTGGCAGATGCCCCCCCCCATCTGCCCCACGGCGGCCAGACGAACGCGGCATCGACAACCACGGCAAAGGACCGGGGGACCCCCCGGGGCCCCCCTCTACCCGGAAGAAGACATGGAGGTCCCGGGGATCCCGACGCCTGGCAGGAGGCCAGGCTCACCCCCGGTAACCAACCTTCACACGCGCGAAGTGGATGAGTTTGCCAGCCCCGGCTAGAAGCCCCCAGAAGACTTGGGCGCCAAGAAGATGGAGGCGCCATGGGGGGAAGGGACGGAAAAGCTGTCAGTCCCTGTCCGCTCTCCCTGGAAAAGGTGGGCGACCGCACCTACCCCCCTCAGAAGAATACTTGGACGAGAATAAGCCACGTCGCCCCTAAGAAGAACCCGGAGGGGTTTTCCCGCAAAAACCCCTCCAGCCCCAAGGGCGCACCTATGGTATCCCCTTAGCCTATAAAAAGAGGACCAAGGCACCCAAGGGAAAGGACGAAACCTCAGAGAGTCAGAGGCTAGGCTAGGTAGTGCACAAGTCCAATGGTAGCATAGGCGAGAGGTGATCTCCTCCGGGTCAGGATCTGCTCATCTTCAAACTCTAGCCAACACCTCTCGGGTTCAGACCCGCAACCACCTTTGTAAAGCTACACCGTGATATACCACTCAATCCAGACATGCAGAGTAGGGCTGTTAACCTCCGGGCGGCCTGAACCTGGGTAAACTCCTTGTGTCTCTGTGATGCTTGCTAGTACGTAGATCTCGAGCTTAGACAAAGTTCTCCGGCGGAAGACGTTTCCCGGCCTCCTTCGCGCCCCATACCGAACCTAAAAAGGGGGTATCCTTTACTCCCGGTGTCCGTGATCCAAGACACGACATCTGACGCGCCAGGTAGGGGGCGCAAGTGCTGGATCTGTCCTCGTCAACTTCGAGATCTTCGTCGAGATCTACTTCAAGTTCCTCGGATCTTTCGGCAAGATCTCCTTCAAGTTCATCGACAGGGTCTGCGTCGACCTCAAGTTCATCGACAAGGTCTGCGCCAACCTCAAGTTCATCGACAGGGTCTGCACCGACCTCAAGTTCATCGACAGGGTCTGTGTCGACCTCAAGTTCATTGACAGGGTCTGCGTCGACCTCAAATTCATCGACAGGGTCTGCGCCGACCTCAAGTTCATCGACAGGGTTTGTGCCGACCTCAAGTTCATCGACAGGGCCTACGTCGGCCTCAAGTCCATCGACAAGGTCACGCCTCGGCTGCGCTGCCGGTTTCGGTGCTAGGGATGGCACAGAAGAAGAAGGCCAAGTCCAGCGTGGAGTACCTGCGGTACCCGGGACTCGGTTTTGACCCCGAGAAAGCCTCAGCGATGCCCTCCGCCCAAGGCCAAGCCTGCAGAGTCCAGTTCGTGCCCCCGGCGGCTCACACTGGTGCAGCTGCTGGTGAGGAGTTGCCCCCAGGAAGTAGTACAGGCATCGACACTCCTCCTTCCCCACAGACGCGTGTGGTGAAGGAGGAACTCTTCTTGGAAACATCCCCGATGACACTCCCCCGGGATGGGGAGCATCAGATTCAAGGCAAAGAGACTGAGATCGCAAGGGAATACCAGCACGCCTACATGCCGCAAGAAGTCGGGATCCCGTTGGGTGAAGATGGACAACCAGGACCCTGGTGCTCGTTTCACCAATCTGATTGACACAATATCGATGACTGTCGCGAACTCAGAAAGCGCCCAAGGGGTGGAGAGTGTTACATCTGTGGAGAGCTTGGTCACCTCTGCTGGGAGTGTCCTCTGAAAACCGAAACCAAGGAAAGCCCCGAAGAAGAAATCATCTAGAACCGTTGTGGATGCTTCCACCCAAACCGACGATTCATACCTACCACCGATAGCACAAGGAGCACCAGTGAGTCAACCAATGACCACCTCTGGCTGGGACCGAGCTTACTTCAATGAAAGCCAGCCAGGGAAAGAATGGGATCTCCCGGGTGACGTCGTGACAATATGCCCGGGACCGAGTGGAGCTCCCTAGAAGTATTGGATTGCAAAGTGGTTGGCCTCCGGGAAACAATGATAGAGAGCCAGGAAGGGTCTCCGGACCGGCACTACAAGGGTGTCAGCAAGGCGGACGTGCTTTCAAGCGGCACCGGAAACAAGAGGGTCTCTATACTGGTATCATAAGAATGTCAGCAAGATAGACGTGCCTTCACGCGGCGTCGGGAACATGAGGGTCTCAGGACCGGGGCCACGGGCCCCAGCCATAAGGTCCTGTACCACTGGAGATGGCTGGGCAGGCGTCTATTTCAGCACGGGTCCCTGATCCTGCGGGTAACCGCAGGCAGGGCAGAGTTATGTCTTGAAAGCGGCATAGAAGACCTGCCCTGGCGGCAGCACGACGAAGCAATTTCTGAAATAGTCTGAAGGAGGTCGACATTAAGCTAAGTATAAACGTGCTTGCACGGGCTTTTCCTTTGTTGCATCTGTCTTATGCATCTTGGCTAAAACGAAAGCGGGCGTTGTTTTGGGGTGGCGCCTCCGTGACTAAGCTGTCTGTTTCCCTCGGGCGGTGGAATCGTGGGCTGAGGTCCGTGCGGTCAAAAAACGATGAGTTCTTGGGGGGATGCGCCCTGTGTCGGTGACTCAGATCCGTCTGAGTGCCCACGGTTGGTTAGCTCTCATGCTCACTAACTCTTCCCAAGAGCGTTAAGCCCCCACGGGTGCAATAAGACGGACAAAACTTAGGAAAAGTTATTTACATTCAGACAAGTACAGAGTTTGCAAAACACAGTTCACGTTTCCTGGTGTTGCCCTGTCTGTTTTCAGGGCCGGTTGTTGTCCTCGCGGGAGAAGTGCTCCATGATCTCGTCCACCTAGCGGGTCACCCCGGGATCGGTTAACATCTCGGGGGCGAGGCCTTCCAGGTCGGACAAAGAAGGAGGTGGCTGGCGACGTCGACGAAGGGCTGCGACGAACTGGGTGGCCACCTGCCGGGCAGCAACCCTCCCTTCCTGGAGGGTGGCTCTGCTCACACTGTTTTTTAGGCCGCCGATGCGCGAGGCCACAAGCTCCAGGAATGACGGATAGCACCGAAGGGAGTAGGAGTGCTCATGTGAAAGGGCGGGCATGCCCTTCACCTTCAGCGCCGACAACGCTTCCATGACCTTCAAGGACCAGGAGTGCATCTGGAGAAGGATCTCGTCGTTCCCCCGCCGATGGTTGCGGAAATTGCTCTCCTCTTTGGCGAGCACCTCCTTGGCCTTCGCCAGGTCACCCTGCACCTCTTTGAGCTGCACGGACAACTTCTCATGGCGGTCCCAGGCAATCTGGGCATGCGACCTGCTTGTCTCCGCGGTCGCCAGGCTCTCGGCAAGCTTCTTGGTTTCGTCCCGACGCATGATGGCCATGCGCTCGGCGGCTTCATCCCGGAACTTCACCGCGCTCTCCAGGTTCCAGATTTTCTCCTCCAGCGAGAGCCGGTGGGCGCCCGCGTTCTTCTTGGATTCTTCGGCCTCGGCGAGGGCCGCTTTCTGTGCGTCAATGGTGGCCACCAGAGCCGGGATCCTCGCCGTGTGGCCGTCCCGTTTGCTTCGGATCCTCCGGAGGTCCTCTCAGGTTTGCTCCCGGCGTTTCTCTTCGTTTTCTCCCGGCGTTTCTCTTCATGGGCAAGGTCCTTCTTCAATCTAGAGATCTTCTGGTCCCTTCACTTGATGGCCTCGTCCTTCGCCCGGATGGTCTCTTTCGTTGCCACCTCCATCTCCATGCGAGTACACGCCTCCACATTCAGCATCCCCTGCTCCAGGCGTTCCTCGTCGAGGGCCGCTCTGGCCTGAAATGCCTCCTCCGCTTCGAGGAAGGTCCTCTTCTGAGCTTCGAGCGCACGGAGGCGCTGCTGCAGCTCTTCGTGCTGGTTGGACAGTCTAAGATCTCGGGCGTTGAGTAGCTCTTCTTCTGCCGCCACCCGCTCTTCGCGGGCGTGCATGGCCTCCTCCTAGGAGGGGGACAAAGGCTCCTGTTGCTTGAATTCAGCCTTAGCGAAGGCCAGGAACTCCTTGATGTTGGGGAAAGTCCGCGTGAACCCCGGTGCTGGGTTCGCTGTCTGCGGGACAGGCTGGGGGCTCACGGGTCTCGGCTCATGTGCGTCGCCGGATGCCTGCTCAACTTCTGCGTCGGGTTCGGAGCAGGCCGTCGAGGGCTCAACATCGTCCTTGCCCTCGGCACGGTTTTCCGTCCTATCAGCATCAACTTCAGGGCGGGCCGCTGGGGGCTCAACGACGTCATCGCCCCCGGCGCGGTCCCCCGCCTTAAGATCTGCATCAACGACCAAAGCATTAGTCTCTGGGGACCCTCCGGTCGCCCGGGGACAGCGGAGGCAACTCTGGATGAAGTTACCTGGGGATGGTGCCGAGGCTGCCGGGTCCCGACCCGGGGCCGCTCGCTCCCGTTCACGAACGGGTGACGTCCGGGTCGCCGTTGGTGGCGACCCCTTGTCTCTTGCCTCCGGGGTTCCGGTCCCCGGGGGAGCTCTACTGGGAGATGGAGGTTTCCCCGCAGCTGCCGCGGAGCTCTCCGCGGCCTCTCCCGCTTCTACGTCTTCGTCCATGCGGGCGCGCTTCCGGGAGCTCTCGGACCCAGAGGACCTGCAACGCGTAAGCAACGGTCAGAGCTGTCACGGCTCCTATCAAGCATGGAAGGACCTGGGTGGGCGCTGGGCTTACCTCCGGGTCCGCTTGGCGCTAGTGAAGCCCCACCGCTTCCCCACCAAATCTTCGAAGGGATCCGGCATCAACACGCTCTCGTCGTCTCCGCCATCGGCAGGAATCGGGGGCGGAGGGACCTCGGAGTCCTCGCCTGATTTCTACCCCGCCGGCGGGTTTGGAGGTGCTGGCTGCCCGGGGGGCGGCTCTACCTCAGCGTCTCCACCACTCGCGGGCATCTCCCCTTTGCCTTGGGGAGATGAAAGGGGAGGGGAGCGGCCCTGCTCCTCCAGGCCCTCCTCTTCCTCGTCTTCGTCGTCAAAGACCCCATACTCGTCCGGGGAGAAGTCCCCGAAGGACGGTCCCACCGCCATCCAAGACCTCCCGCGGGTCGTCGCTCGGGGCATCGGAGGCGGGTCCAGGAACTCGGTACCCTGGAGCCCATAGGCATTGCATCGCGGCATGGGAGGCGCGGCATCTCCTCTCGCGGAGCGGTCAAGTAGTGAGAAATCTCCCGGCGGCAAGTCGTGTCGCTCCTTCGACAGCAAGAAGGACATCTTCCCCTTCAGCAGCTCTGGCGATACCCATGACCCCATCTCCTGGCGGGTCTCCAACAGCGGTTGGGACCTACGCTGTAGAGGGGCAATCCCCCTCCGGACGAAGTCTCCGGTGATCATGGCACAAGTTACCTGGCTGTCGCGGAGGTCCGTGAACCTCCGGATGATCGGCAGAAGGGCCTCCTCTTGGGAGCTTACGTCCCTTGAGTTGGCCAAGCTCTCGGCTGGGGCAGTCGGCACAAGAAGATGTGGGTTGATGCTGCCTGCTTGGATGAAGTACCAGTTCTGCCTCCACTCCTTCCACTCAGGACGGATCTTTGTTTTCGGGTACTGGCGTGCGTTCTCCTGCTTGAGGCAGAAGGACACCCCGCCCGCTATCCATCTCGATCTCCCCCTTCGGGGCATGAAGAAGTGTCAGAACAATGCCACGGAGGGCATTACACCGACAAACGCCTCGCAGGAGTGTGCAAAGGTCGCCAAGATCAACACCGCGTTCGGGTGCAGATGGAGCATATGCAGCCCGAACGCCTCCAAGACCGCCATGAAGAAATCAGAGAAAGGGGGAAGCAGCCCCATCACCGAGAAGTCGTGGAAGGTCACCACCTCGCCGTCCTGCTGGGGGCTTGCGCCCGAGCGAATCTCTAGCCGGTCGCCCCCAATGAATTCCTCGGCGAGCACTCCGTGGGCGGCAGCAATCGCTTTCTCGCTCGCGAACCTGCTCGGCTGGAACAAAGCTTGTGTCACCCTCGTAGGAGGAAGAGGATCGGTCCGGGCAGGTCCCGCTGCCACCGCTTTCCTCTTCCCGGCGGACTGCTTCACTTTCTTCACAGCTCGCTTCTCTCGCTTAGGCGCCATGGGCGGGGGAAGGAGCTTGCGGCGCGCTGCGAGGAGGAGGAAGACGAAGTGCGATTGGGCGGCGCTTCGGGATTTCTGTGTTTGGGGAGAAGTAACGGATACAGTTCCTTGGAACCATGGCTTATAAGGCACCCCACGCGTCGCGTCGTGGCCCCTCCGCCCCGGCCGGCGTGGGGATCGAGGAGGCGTTTCGTTCGGCCCTTTTCCTCCCGTTGGATTCAAGGTGAGCATTGGCGATCCGCGCGGATCGCAACGTTCAGAAGACCCGTGGGGCGCGCGCCTCCGTGGTGCGTGGCTCTGACGGATGGGACAAGACACTCGAGACCTGACGCCGGGGACCCACTTTGACTCTTTTTTGTCATAGCCCCGGCGGCAGAAGGGCGTGGCCGCCGGGACTATGCCCGGGGGCTACTGTCGCAACAGTGGAACATGGGGTTCCCCTGATGCGGTCAAAGTGGGTCCACCACACGTGGGCCCACCAAGGCGGCACTCAAGGCCAAGGCACAAGACTGGCAGATGCCCCCCCATCTGCAACACGGCGACCAGACGAACACGGCATCGACAACCACGGCAAAGGACCGGGGGACCCCTCGGGGCCCCCTCTACCCGGAAGAAGACATGGAGGTCCCGGGGACACCGACGCTCGGCAGGAGGCCAGGCTCACTCCCGGGAACCAACCTTCACACGCGCGAAGTGGATGAGCTTGCCAACCCCGGCTGGAAGCCCCCAGAAGACTTGGGCGCCAAGAAGATTGAGGCGCCATGGGGGGCAGGGACGGAAAAGCTGTCAGTCCCTGTCCGCTCCCCCTGGAAAAGGTGGGCGACCGCACCTACCCCCCTCAGAAGAATACTTGGACGAGAAGAAGCCACGTCGCCCCCTAAGAAGAACCCGGAGGGGTTTTCCCGCCAAAACCCCTCCAGCCCCAAGGGCGCACCTGTGGTATCCCCTTAGCCTATAAAAGGAGGACCAAGGCGCCCAAGGGAAAGGACGGAACCTCAGAGAGTGATAGCGCACAAGTCCAAGGGTAGCATAGGCGAGAGGTGATCTCCTCCGGGTCAGGATCTGCTCGTCTTCAACCTCTAGCCAACACCTCCCGGGTTCAGACCCGCAACCACCTTTGTAAAGCTACACCATGATATACCACTCAATCCAGACATGCAGGAGTAGGGCTGTTAGCCTCCGGGCGGCCTGAACCTGGGTAAACTCCTTATGTCTCTGTGATGCTTGCTAGTACGTAGATCTCGAGCTTAGACGAAGTTCTCCGACGGAAGACGTTTCCCGGCCTCCTTCGCCCCCATACCGAACCTAAAAAGGGGTATCCTTTACTCCCGGTGTCCATGATCCAAGACACGACACCCTCCGATCCATAAAAAGTGTCGCCCACTTTGTACAAAGTTTGTACTAACTTAGTACAAAATGAGTAATATTTTTTATGGATCGGAGGGAGTACATCTTTTGTTCGATGATATGCTAGGTACTTAAACTTCCATGCATATATTTATGGAGTTGATATGCCTGTACAGCAGAGTCAAATAGATCACACGTGAGAAGTGTCTATGGCTAGGAGAACATAAGAAGATATGGAGCCAATCTGCACATCATTGAGATAATTTGCAAGCTTCTAGACATGGTCAACCGAATCAGCAATCTATAGTCATGTATTTCAAATCAATTCCTCCTGGTAGCTCAATTGATAAATAATGACGAAGATAATGCTTCTATGCTCCCCTAAAATTAGAGTAAACAATACTAAAGTAAATGAATCAAAGTATCCACATAATAGAAAGAGTAAGGCAACTCTTCCGTGACCTCACCGAAGTGATTGGCCATATTCACCTCATCCCGCTTTGCACTCTGTTGCTCTGTATGCCGTCGTGCATGAAGGATGACACGGTCGCTGATGCATCATAGCCTTGACCTTCCTCTTCCTCCTCTCCTGTATTTTGGATGGCCCTCTTCCTCCTCCCCTGTGGATTAGCCGGCGATGCTCGCTCTTCTAGAGGTGGGAATAACATCTCGTGAGTACAATTCCAATTATTTCAACACCTGTCTACTTGTAACAAAACAAATAGATATTTATAACACTTCTAGAATCCGAAATCGGCAGCATATGGAAACAATTAAAAATACAGATAATACCATATTGTCTACCTTGTAGTGGCACCAAAATTAACAGAGTTTGGGGTGGTGAAGATGAACAAGAACCTTCAACAATGGCAGAGGAGGGGGGATTTGGGGATCATGGTGATTTTATTTTTAGTGAACCGAGGAAAAGGAGAGGCATGACTGAGGAAGACATGTCAGCGTCGAGGGAGTGCGGATGCGGGGCCATCGTGTGCACTGCACATGCACAACAGACCGCCTGTGGTGCCGGCGTCACTGTCCGGCGAACTGGCGCAGGACGCGGTGGGCGCCATCACTCGAGATCGAAATTCTAGGAGGGGCGCCTCCACTCAAGATGGAGATCTGGGGAGGTATCGCTGCTTGGTGTTGGTTTTGCCATCACCAGCGTCGAGCGTTCGCCCATGTCGCCAGAGGAGAGGTCGGCGAGGGAAGGAGACACCATCAGAAGGTCGTCCTCTGCTAGAAAACGGCAGAGGTTGCTCCCTGCTGAAATAAGCAGGTTGCTGAAGAGCTCCGTCGGTGGCGCCCTCGCCATTGGATCCGTGGCGCCGGCGGTGGCTGCTGTGCATAGAAATATCAACCACAAATATAGGTGTGAGAGGCTGAAAGGGAAGAGAGAGGGACAAGCGACGGGGAGATCGATCGACTGAAACGGTTCAGCTAGATGGGCCGTCTACGGACCCAAATCAACCGGATGCGAGCGATTTGTTTCCCAGTGGAGCGCCCCCTAGGGACATACGGTAGACGGGAGATCACACGGCCAGAAATGGCTACATCACTAAAATAGACGGTACCGGATGCTAATAGCCTGAGAGAGCTCCTAGGTTGCTTAGTTTGGTTGGAAAGTCCTCTTAAACTGGCACGTCCAGAGAGCGTTAGCGGCATGCCGGCATATATATCCTTCTTCCTCTCAGTCTCTCACCAAAGTGACCTTTAAGCTGATGCTTCTGCCTACCAAAAGAAAAACTACAACAAATGTTAGAGCGAATAATTCTTGCACGCACAACCCATACTCGATTTGGACTCGTAGCATCTCGCTACCCATTTACCAGAGGGCTGGTCCGAGGAGCAAGAAGAGCACAAACAGAGAAGGGAGAAAGCCAAAATGAGACGTCCAGATGACCAAAATGAGCACAAACGAGTAAATTAAGCCAGCAAAATACAATCAAATTTTGCAGTACAATGACCAAAATGAGACATCCAGATGAATACTGTGCGTCAGCGTAATTTAAGTTACTCTTATGATTACTAACACTTATGATTGTACAAAACTAAAGTTTCATCATTACTTTATATGACAATAAAAGTATAACCTAATACAAAATTACATCATGGAGTGCAGATCTCAAACACAATTCATAATGTAGTGTATTCTGGTTATATCATATATCCAAATATTCAAGTTTTACCAAATTTATAAAACATATCAACGTCAAATTTGGTGTTGTAGATAGATGATACATTTTCTATACTTAGCGAACCTAATAAATTTTGACCTAGATAAAAGTTGAACATACCATATAATGAAATGATTTTCACATATCCAATTAATATACTGCAAAACATATAGGTGTTCTAAACATTTTACCACAACTATGTTTAAAACAACATCAGGTTCTGTATGGACGAAGGGAGTACATAGGAGGTACAACTTTAGAAAATATTTTCAAATGGTATATTTTCCCCTTCACTATGTGGAAAGTATAAATTTGGTCTACAAATGTTTACGTGGTCTACTATTGATCTTCAACTCTTAAAAACATTGTTTTGTCTTTACAGTATCATATAAGTAAGAGAAGATAAATGTTTTGACGATTTTGTCTATCCACATCTCCCTAAAAGTAGTCGCATGTTCCCACAAAGATAACTCGGGGTTAACTATCAAACACAAGGACCTACCAGTCTCTCTTTTCTCTCGTCCAGCAACTCTAACAAAACAAGATGGAATTATGTTGTGTCCCCAGCTCAAATGTGGTGGTTGTCAGACATCACGGTTATTACAACGAGATGAAAACTTAAATACAATAATCAAAACTAAATGCAAATGAGCTATACAGAGTTGTTGGCAAGTGCTAACTAATATGCATACTGTGAATCAAAATGGAGAAAATATTTTACTACTTGAGGAGAATTAATAGTTGAAAATATAAATGTGCACTGCTTTGGCTACTGGGTGCAACCGTCTAGAGCAGGTTGCACGGGATTTATACAACCAGTGCAGTTGGCGTTTTGATTGAACAATTTCATGTTGATGCAGTGCCATTTCATGTCTTCCTTCTTTATTTGGTTGATCAACGTTGCAACTTTATGTGATCCGTGATGTAACATTTGTACTTTGATATTTTAATAAAGCAATAAAAACCGCATGCATCAATCGATGCAGAGGTTGGGAAGACCCGATTTCGAAAAAAATGAAAATAAATGCGATGTAGCATGGTAAAGGTGTTGTTACATAAAGGATGTACCAGAGTTCATGGGTTCACTTGACCTCTCTATCATAAACATGGTTTATATAAACAAGATTAAATTTTGCATATTCCTTTGGACAACTTAATAGCAGTGGGTGCATCTACACCTATGACACGAAACCCGATATGGATCTACACTTATGACACGAAACCCGATATTTTGAAAATTGTTTTTCGAGGAATGGGTGCATCTATACCTATGACACGAAACCTGATATGGCGCATCTACACCTATTTTGAATTTTTTAATATAAAATGTCTGCATCTACACCTATGACACACGAAACCCGATATGGATTTCCGGACTTGGGACCTTTTCCGGTTCAAAGAAAATATAAAGTGTACCGTCTACAAGTTGTATGTACGATATTGGTCTAGCAGTCCAGCGTGCACCGAGTCCACGCACTCCTCTAACCGTGTTTACTTGAAGTTACATATCCACCGTCCACCAAGCCCTCGATCCGCGGCACCGGCATCCAACGAATCTCCCAGCCTGGCCTTGTCGAGTAGAAATAGGATCGGGCTCGCCTCTTCCTCTCTCTTACGGCAAAAAGAAAAAGACCTGCTCTACATCCAAAACCAAACATCTGACCTAGACCTCGTCCGAGCCGTAACCATGGCGAAGCAGGAGCCCTCCCCCCCCTTCCATGTGGTCGGCGACATCCTGCCCAACGTCCAGTTCGCTGATCACCCGGAAAATTGGGTGAAGGTGAATTGCTGGAAGAGGGAGGCCTATGGCTGCGGGGAGATTGGCAACCACATCGTGGAGGGCCTCGACCTATACATGCGGATCGGTCCCGAAGACAGCCCAGAATTCCACCCCTCCCTTCGTATCGGCGCCAGTAGCCCCGTGTTGAAGCTCGTCGGGTCAGAGATCGACGAGAAGATGGCGAAGATCTATGGGAGGGTTATCCGCATCGCCGCTCTCGTCCACTCCGTTGCCCGGGATGTCATGGTCCTCAACATCTCTTTCGTCGCCAGTCACATGGGCCGCGACTTCAAGTCGTACTGCCTCGTATACGACTCCACTGCCGGGGCGCTCTTCTTGCTCCCGGAGAGGCCTCACGGCTGCCTGCCCCTCTGCCCGTCTGCCCCTCTCAAGGTAGGACAAGACAAGTTCTCCGTGGTCCTCATGGCGCAGAGATTGGGCCCCGACTCAGCAAGGTACCCCGTTCTCTACCTGTGGTCACCGCCGGCGCTGCTGCCGGCGAGTGCCAAAGGGAAGGACATATTGAACTACGAATCGGACAATTGTGCGTGGATTGACAAGGGCCTTATCCGTCTCAAGGATGCTGATGCTACCGGCTTCACACCGGGCATTGTGTTCTCCTACAAGGGCAATGCTGTCTGGGGCGATCTTGGGCAAGGTATACTGTACTGCAAATCCGGTGATCTGAATGTTGGCCCGGCGCCAGTGGATTTCAAGTTGAACATGTTGCCCCGCCAGTGCAGGAGGTCTGCATATGTTGACTTCGATCATGCCCCTTTGTCTGTGTACCGGAATATGGGCTGTGTCGGCGACTCCATCTGGTTTGTAATCATCGAACCGCCACCACCATCAGAGGAGGAGAAGTGCCCTTGCGGAACCATGGTCTACGTGTGGACTCTGGACTGCCTGTCGGAGGAGTGGAAACTACACAGGGAGTTCAAGTTGGAAACCATCTGGAATCTGAGTGGCTTCACGGGACATAGGTTGCCAAAGGCTGTACCCAAGTTTCCCATCTTTAGGCAGCAGGATGATGACATCTTGTACATGCTGCTGCCTGACACCTTCACAGGTGGAGACCAGTATGCTCACCTTGTGGGGATCGACTTGAGCGGCAGCTGTGGGGAGCTGCGTCTCCTGTCGTCCAGACGGATTATCATCCCGTGGCTGTATCGCCCTCTTGTCCTGGATCCAGGTTCCTTCAGTCCATCTCCTGTTGCCCAGACGTCTGGTCATCCCGTGGCTGCATGGCCCTCTTGTCCTGGATCCCGGTTTCATCCCGGTTTCTCTGTCGCCCAGATGTCTGGTTATCCCGTGGCTGCAGCACCATCTTGTCCTGGATCCCGGTTTCTTCAGTGCAACCACACATGACTGTTTGAGGTCAGTACATCTTTCGCTTCCATCAGTTTATCCTACTGCTAAGCTGCTACTTACATTTGTACTGGAGAATGTTTACTACTTGCTACATTTGTCAAATATCATTTGTCTCTGTTCTGTTTATAACTCAGCTAACGCATGGTAGCTACTAGCTAGCCAAAGAGTCATGCATTTTGTGTATGCGTCTCAGTATATTTTTAGGAATACATAAAAGGTCGTAGAACCTCATAGCCGCATAAAGATGGTTCATGGAGCTACAATAATGGCATGATTCCTTAGCCCTATGCTAGCTTCGTTAAACATTATACTAATAATTGAGAAAAGGGGCTAACACCAAAGGCATCAATAGCAAGAACATAACATCTCTGTTATGAATGAGAACACCCTTATGTTAAATATAAAGCTAACCACATGTATCTGATCTGTACTCTAGATTAGTTGTGATATGATGTACGACTTCATAGGAGATACGTTATGAACAAGAGCATTCTGTGTTATGAACAAGAGCATTCTGTCACCCGCAGCAAGGCAACAATTCTATACTTGCATCTTGCTAGGTGCATTCCCAGTTTACTGTTGCGCCGATAAAAGGAGTTGGACCCTTGAGTAGTCAAGGGAGCGTTGAGGAGCATGCCTACTAGATTGTACAATTGTGGAGAGCTGCGCGTTTGAAACAATTGTGGTAAAGCACAGTCCATATTGCCAATTTAAAAGCTGACCTTCTCGGCAAATCAAACGCTAGTACTTTTTCTTTTCTTTTGAAGGAAGTTAGGACTAGTACTTTTATGTTGTGCACTGCGTAATTGGTACTGTTACATTACTTGATCATATCACACAAGTTGCTTTACTTGATCATGTCACCCAGGTACTGCTCATTGTTCTCAGTTTTTCGTTGCTTTGTTTTGACAGTGTTGTTATCATGGATGGATTGGCGCGCTGGCTGCATGTATCCCCGTTGGCTATCAAGAATCAGTATAAGCTTTAAGTTAGATTATTATTACAGTGCACTTGCTTCCTAAATGTACCTTCGTTTATTGTAGAGTTGCTTTCTATTCGGTAAATCTTTAAATTATTACCTTTCGAGTGAGTTATGTAATGGATGATGTCACTTATTTGTTTGCACTAATGTAATTATTAGTTTGGCGTTGATGTTACCATTGTTTTCACCCAATTGCTCCACGGCGTGCAGGCGCCCTTTTCCGTTGCGCACGCGGTTGTCAGAACGAATTAGTCTGATCTTGCATGCAAGTAGGAAGTCTGCACATACATTCGTAGAGATGGAATAAAGGACGTCATCACTTTGCAAAGCTAATCCGAATTTTCAAAAATCGATCACTTTTCAAACCAAGCGATCATGATAGGACTTGAGGAAGAAGCCATTTTTTTCATGAAAATGAAGATATTCAATTCGTCTTAACGATGAGATCTTTGAAACTAGATCGTATATTAACATGTTTTGATGAATATTTTCAAAAAACAACTTTTCTCTTTTCGTGGTACAATTTTTGAACTTGTCGATCCATTCTATAAAAGCAATTTTTAATAACAAATTGGTTATTCATGATAAAAGTTGCTAAACCAACTTTGTACTATAAACTTGTATTTCTACCAAAACAATTTTGTACTATAAAATGGCACGAAAATCATCTTTGTATCATAAACTTGTTTTTATATGACTAGTTAAATGCCCGTGCGTTGCCACGGTTTAAAAAAAGTTGTCGTTCCACATATGAAAGGGGAAACAGTTCTATTCGTACACGGTGCACCTCCTTCGATCTTTGGCCCCTTCTAACAACTTTGGGGTCGTGGTCCTTCCAACATCATCATGTAGTTATGACTACTGATCTTTTCTAAATCATCAACATAATTCATCATTGTTTTCGATTTGTGAGTATCAGACCGACTCGTGTAAGATCCTAGTCTAGTTGAATGTCCGTGCGTTATTAATGTCCCTAAAATTACTTTTCTCACGCCATGTATAAACACAACGCATGTGAATATTCCCGTGTAACATGCTATTCCAAAAATATTAAGACTTCAGTTCGCTTGAAGCTATAATTCATGTCATATGAATTTCAAGCAAGAATCAAACTAATAATGCCTTATAAAACAGTGAAAAAATCTTAAGCAGAAAATTGCTCCGGTAGTATGGCTATGAAGGCACCTTGAAGGCACCTTGAAGGCAGTCTGTTCTGAGCTTCAGATCAGAATAGCAAAACCATGTTAATCAATGGCTAGACAGAATGAGATGTGTCCAAAGGAGTGTGCGCACGGCAAGTATTTCTTATGACATAACAACAGTAATCAATAGTTCTCTGTGTATGATCAAATACAATGGTATGGAATCCAACCAGTGCATTAGCAAGCAACACCGGACGCGCCCTTCTTCTAAGCCAGCCACATCTTCAATCCCTCAATCTCAAGCACACACCAACATGCAGCACCAAACAACAGAGAAACTCTACAACTTTCTCTTAGGGAAAGAACCTGCAGCCGCACCACGCCATGACCAGTAAGCAACAACAGTGTCCTCGTACCCCATGTCTTGCTCCCCTCCCTCCACAACCAAGCCCCGGCCAGGCCTGCACTGCCTTGGATCCTCCTTGGCGATGACGCCTCGTCTTCTTTATGCTCTCTTCTTCCGCTGCTCGTGCTCCTCTTCGTCCCTGCATAGCCCAGCAACGTCCAGGGGCTGGACCACCCCAGCTCCTTGAAGGCAACAACGCCGTCTGAATTGGTGGGACATAGCCCCGCCTCCCCCTCCAAGTTCCCTTTCTCTTGTGGTCTCTCGGCTCTCCCCATCGACACAGCAGAGCCCACCCTCCTCCCTTCCCTCTTTTGTCTCCCCGCCAACAACACAACAGAGCACGCCTGCACCTTACGGCGCCGAGTATTGGCCGAGATGCGGCAACCGCTCCGGCCCCGCCCATGGATCGAGATGTGGAAGGGAAGGCCTCCCAACTTTACCGCACCATGATAACCATGAGGATAATATTCTAGAACAATGTCCAAGTCATTATAATACAAATCCTAGAGAGAGATATGACTCTGCTGTATTAAGACTTCTAATTTCATCTAGCTGACCTCAATAATTATTCCCTCCGTATCAAAATATAAGATGTTTTAGCATTTGGCTTTCCATCCGTATCTAGACATGTTTTAGTGCAAGGTTCACATGAATCTTGCACTAAAACATGTCTATATACGGATGGAAAGCCAAATGCTAAAACATCTTATATATTGATACGGAGGGAGTATATCAGTACCATAATTAAATGATTATTACCTGAGTCATGTTGGGGGCAAACACCATGGCTATGTTTCTAGCATATATCTTGTTTAGCTCCTCTTCCAGAACATCAGCCATTGTCTGAATCACCCAATTGAGGAGTTCCGCTCAGTAGCATCACAAGCTTCAGGATGTAACCTGAACTATGCTTGACCAATACATAGAAGTTCTAATTATGCTCTCCTGTAAAACCAACACGCACACCTTCATAATGTTTCATCAACCATGCTTGACCAGTACATAGAAGTTCTAATTATGCTATCTTATAAAATCAATAGCATTTTTATAACAACTTATGATTACATTAATTGACAACAGGAATACTGTCATGAATGTGTCATCATATATTGATAAGAGTGGAGTGGCAATGTACCTTGATCAGGCTCGCCAAGCAGTGAGCATCAATATCCTTAGCAGAGCGGTAGTGGCACCATGTTTTCCTCCATTTCAAATGGAAATAATCAAAACCATTTCCTGTCGAGAGGTGAGAGGAACGGCATGTCATTGGAGGCACTGGCCGCTGGGGCTTCTGTAGCCCAAGGTGTGTCCAACTGATAAAATTCCAATATACCACGAATGATTCATTGCTACTTCATGCTGCATCCGAACTGCTAGAATGACTAACTTAAACGGCAAGCAATTTCCCTTCAAAAATCCCACAACATAATTGCATGTGTGATGTTGGAAGATATTGCCCCATTTAATTCTGTTTTTAAGTCATTGTCAGAAGCATGCCTGATCGTCTTGCATTTAAATTACCATGGCATGGAACCTTGTCCAGCACCTTTGCAGTAGTCTTCAGACTTCAGAGAATACCATATGTGCAGAATCTTCAGAACAGGTGTGCTTCTCAGAGTTGATCTGCACAACCTCCAGAGCAAGAAGCGGTTAAAAATCAAATTACATCAATGTGAACACAATTACACAAACTGAGCCAATAGTAAACACATGCTATGTCTAGTAATATATTAACTGGGCCATGATAAATTCAAACGAGAAATGTGGGTTGTCTGGTACGTCTCCTCTGCATCTGCAATATGGCCGGTGTTCTTCGCAGAAAGATTCTTCAACATAGTGGGTCCAAATTCTGCCGTAGTCTGTACAAACAATATTTAACAAAATATCCCTGATCCACTGTGTTTGCTGTGGAATCGGTGTTAACAAGATATTTAGCCATGCCTTATCATGCAGTCTACTACATAGACGGTTCGGCTAAAACCTGGTCAATGGGTGAGTGGGCGCCGTCACCACCCGACTCAGGTTCCCCGATGTGGCGACGTGCCCGCTGATCTCTGTGAGCGTGGAGGCGAGGAGGGTGATGATTACACCGACGAAGGTCTTGATGGCGACGGGCGGGCGGCAGCCGTGCTTGTTACTTCAGTTACTTTTAGAGGTCGCTTTTAGATTGAAGGCATGCGACAAAGGAAGAACACATATCTGAGCTATCCCAACCTGCAGTTACTTCACATGCTATGCTCAAACCCATGACAGCAGTATAGTTGGTCTTTTATGCTCCTCTAAAATATTGAGTACACTGTACCTTCGAGAGGAAAGAAGTTGAATTAGACATTAAGCCATCTTCTCTTCCAGCATCAATTTTTCTGAAGCACAACCTCATGCTTCTTCTGTTAAACACTTGCTAATTCAGAATACAAATGTCTAATTCAAAAAGGAATATATAGCTACCTACTACTGTAAAACGAGAATGGCAGCTGAAGGCAAGAGTTCTGCCGTTTGGCTACTGAACGAGGACCGTAACTGAAACTCATAAAGCTAAGCATTGGTTACACAAACTACACAGCATATAGCGTCAGATTAGAAGACCCTCATTGGGATTGTATGAAAATCTTGGTCATTGGGATTGCACATCATCTGCAGGTTGATGGAAGCCTTTTAAGTAAAGATAAATATGAACCATCAGCATTCCAATGTCAGCAAGGCTGAATTTTTCACTCTGCATAGATTTGCATTTTACTCGAGCTATCAGGAGAACACAATATCTGATTGGACAGGGATAAGGCTCTATAGTAATATTGCAATTCATCTTCTCCAAAATGGTGTTGTGCTTCTCAATCTCAGCAAAGTTCTACGTACCAGATTTTTAGCAACAAGAAGAGGTACCAATTGCTACGATCACATCACTAAACGGATTGCTTATTCGAGGAGAAGAAACAACAAACCATAGAGTGGTGCTTGACAAAATCTAATAAGTGTCCTGCTTCATGTGGTCCATTTCTCTCCCTTCCGCTGCCACACTTGCCGCGGGAAGGCCACGAGCAGCAACAATTTTTCCCAATCTCCGGGATGTGCGCCACCAGCAGGTTGACCACATTGGATCAGCTGAGATGGCCCTGTATTGACACCACTGAGAGAGGAGAAGACCGAGTCGCCGGAGATGATCTTACCCCGACCCTCCACCAACACTGCCTCCTCTGAAGAAATCCGATTCCAGCAACTCGTAGACATCCTAAGATATCCATCATGAGGGGAAACGGCAGATCCGGAGAGAACACATCAGATCGTGAGTGTTCCCGCACAGACCGGCCCACCGCCGTGACGAGCCACCGCAGGCCCTCTCTGGCCGCCGGCCCGCCGCGGGCTCCTCCGGAAGAGGGAGAAGGCGATTTCTCGCCGTAGTCGCCGGGGAAGGCGCCGTGGCCGAAGCGGCGTGTCCTGGCGCTTGCCTACTTCAACCGCGACGAGCAATTGGAGAAGCAAGGACAGGGAACAGAGAGGAATAGCAGCGCTGCGCGTTGCACTGAGAGAGAATTGAGATGGGAAATGCCAGCAATTACAGGGAGAATTAATGTAGGGAAACGTATGCACAAATTTAGCGATGGACGTGGGGAGGAGCCGCGATGGGCGACGAAGGTGTGACAAAAACGGACGACGAAAATGCGATGGAGGCAGACTAATAAGGAACGAAATGTTTTTTTTAGACTAGCTAAATGCCCGTGCGTTGCTATGGGTTTAAATTTTAAATAATTTGTACAGTGTGTTGCAACTGGAGAGAAAAAACTGCGTTATGAATCGTTACAAAGTAAATTCTCGTTGGTACAACCATAACGTGTCGCAGAAACTAACCAGTTCATCGCACCCAACCAGTTTAGTGCACCGGCGACACGCTGTGGTTTAACCACCTCATCCTACTTCATGAAGACATTCACCTTCCTCCAAGATCAAGGAACAGAGTTAGCAGATTAAAACAGATAAATCGTTGGGGAGGAGTCGGGATTACAATGTGTGGCACCTGTTTGATCACCCGCTTTAACACCGGCAATGTAGAAATACCAAAATTAGTCGGGAAGTGCGATACACAAATCTTGATAATGGCAATGACATTGTTATTGATCTGAACTAGTTCTAGTTGACATTATATCGAGTATTTTAAAATGTAGTTCGACACTGGAATAGATATTTTTGGAGACAAAATATATGTAGTTGAACTGGAGTAGATCTCCGTGAAATGCAACGCGACCTATAAAATGGCATGAACATTAAGCATGCACCACTTTCTTGGGTGTTCCATCATGAGGAAAGTTTATCCCACATACCGGCTCACAAAGTTCATCTTCCACTTCCTCAAGTGGCAGATTCACTTCCCAGGAACCATTTGGCTGGCCATAGGCACAAGGCCTTCTCCTCCTGGCAAGTTAATCATCATATTAATCAGGAATTGTGCCTAGAAGATGACAACCTGGTTTAAGTTACCCTAAACACGACATAACACATTTTTTCACCCAAAGCAATTGACAGAGGCAAATGGGAGTTTGGGGCTTCAAATTCTGCAGCTCAAGCATTTGTCCACTCAAAGCTAGACAGACTGTTCCAATTCACCCACGTTGTTAGCATTAACGGCAGTTTATCCAATTTACACCTAAATATAAGCAGAAGTGTTGGCCAAATGTTTTCCTAGCACAATCAGATAAGGCGTGCAAAATTTCTTTTACACCCTATATATCACGCAGTCTCGTAATTCCAGCATAATGTAACCCCCATACTTGTAAATTTGACTCACCAATCATTGACAAATTCATTCCACCAGAGACAAACTGAATAGCTCATCAATAATTCCATGTAATTTAGTCATATCTTGGATCATAATTTTCAAATTAACATCTCTTAGTAGTTCCATGCATCAGAGCGAAATATGACAATATATAACAGGTGAAATTCTGATCTTATTCTCCTCTACGTGATGTACTGTGTGTGTGTGTGTTTTTTTTTTTTTTTTTTTTTTTGAGAATTGATGTACTGTGTGTTAATGAAGTTAACGAACACCTCCAGAGTGACCTCCAAACCGCTGTCAACAATATGTATCATCACCCAGACAATGAGATTATGGTAAAATCACTTGATATTGAATTCAGTATCTTGCATGGGAAAATTACAAAATAGGATCAATTCTTTAAATCATCAAACACAAATCAGGCAGTTTTATAAACTGGAAACTCGATAAGGAGGTCTAGAGTGTTGGTAATTCCATATTGTAGGCTAGGAGGCTCAAATACATTACATGAAATGGAACAATAGTGACATGTAATAGACATAAAAGTCTGCTTGAAGGTACCAATGCATCTTCCTCGTATATTTCCAATCGATCATTTGCCTAAGAGAGTTGTCTTCGGCGAGCATTGTACATGGTTGCTGCCATTTGGTCATGCAAGTTGCCCAAAGCTTGTCTGATTATCGAATATAAGAACGTGTGGCCTTCAGAGTCGATAAAGCAAAGGAATTAGGGATTAATTAGGGAATTAAGAGAAAACATTAATTATACAATCCTATTTACCTTGCTGACGGACATTGACGCAAAATAATATAGCTTCAAATTGATATTAGTTCTCGCTAGCGACGCAAGTGATTAGTCGACCTGGTTAAGATAATAAAAGGGACATGAGTAAAGTAATGAGATGCATGCTCAGTTTGGTGGAGAAAAACAATAGAGCAATTGAAGGATATTATTTAAAAAGAACAGACCCATGAAATTAGTATTTGGCCATTAGTTGCAGCTCAATCAAAGATGGAGAACCGATCAGGAACTGCACGAACACATCCTTGGTTCAGAAAGATATGATACAAAAACAAAGCATAACTGATAGAATCAAGTTAAAATTGATCCTGTCTCTGCAATAATGGATGGTGCATGTGCCTGTATGAATAAATCACAACTCATGAGTCAGGATCATTACATACTCCCTGCAGAAACCAATAAATCAATGAGCAGAAACCACACTCCCTGCAGAAATCATATGAGCATGGCTACGTACAATAAATTAATGAGTAGAAACCACACTCCCTGCTGAAATCAATATGAGCATGGCTACGTATATAAATCAATAGTACCAAAATAAGAAGCCCTCCGCTCCGTACACACAGTGAAGTAACTGAATCGAAAGACAAAACCAAAATCGATTTCGGAGCTGAAGACAAACTCAACACAAAGAACCATTCAGCTTTAGATCTTGCGATCAAAGACTGCACAAACCTCGAATTCATTGAATAGCAAAGGGAGAGAGCTCACCTGGACATCGCCAGCCAAACCGTGGTGGCTGCTCGCCGCTCCCCAGTATTGTAAACACAGGTGGCTGGAGATGCCCACGGGCGCGGAAACCTCCAATTGAGGTCGCCTTCAACTCCCACTCCCGACCTTCACTCCCCTGCTGGCCGCCCCTCCACTACTGCACTCGACGACGCTGTGTGTGTTTGGAGCTGTCATTGGATCCACCGTTCGGGGGCGGTTGAAGAGGTCTGGCAGCGCACGAGGGAGTTGCATGGACGGACAAAGCGGCAGAGCAGCAGATCGATCAAAAGATGAAGAGAAAAGAGTAGGAGGCCGGCCCCAATGGCGTCGGTGGAGGCTCGGGCTCCCGCTGCTTTCCAGGGAGCATCGACTGGGCTGCTTAAATCTCGGGACGGTTATTCCGGGAAATATTTGGAAGGATATGTTGCAGCTTAATCGCAGGGCGGTTATTCCGTGATGCGTTAATGTTCCGTTCTGGGTGCTGTCCTGGACGTGCGAAGGGATCGACGACAGACGGATGAAAGGAGGGGCAAAACGTGTGAGAGGCAGATTGAGGAACACTATTTTCTTTTTAAGAGCATCTCTAACAGGCGCCCAACGCGCCGGCGCTATATAAAGATTTTGCAGCGTCGAAATAGATGTTTGGCGCGCCGCGCGCAGGTTTCGCTTTAGCAGTCGCGCTATAATTTAGCGCGTCGCTGCCGTGCTTCAGCAGACGCGCTAGATTGCAGCGCGCGAGCCAGCGGAAACAACATTTGCACTTCAACATACAACCGTGAAGATCAAATAAATATCAAATAAATCAACAATAAATTGTATAATTATTATTACAACACAAACAAATTGTTTTTGTCGAATACAAATAGTTCAGCAAACAATAGAATGCACAGTTTAATAAAAATATAACAAATAATTGAGTGAATTTTATTGTTGTCCATTCCAATTCCACCACTACTCGATTAGATCCTTTTGAAGCTCATCATGCCGTTCATTGCGTCGAATGGCATGATAAGATGCCGTTCGTTGCTTCGATCCTCATTCTAAAACGGCGCCGAAAATAAGACTCGGGATATGTTGGATGCTCCACAAAATAGTTCCTCATTAATCTTTCATGAGCCTCGATTCTTTCCCTCCACAATTTGATACGGCCAACAACGGAACCACCATGCTTCCGTTTTCTCTTCGCGCGAATAGCTAGGATCATTGCAACCTCTTCCTCCTCTTGAAGATCAAATTCTTCATCGGAAGCATCGGAAGAATCGTATAAATAACTTATCTACATGCATCAATGCACTCTAATTTAAATTCTAAAACTAAATATGGACCAAATTCATCAAAGTTGAAGTTCACATACCTTCAAGGTGTTTTCTCAAACACCTTGCGCGCGTGCAGATGTGCGCCCGCGAGGTAGCAACGTCTACGGGTCGCCGAAGCAGCGGCCAAACAGCGGCGAAGCAGCGGCCAAACAGCGGCGAAGCAGTGGCGGCGAAGCGGCCGCCCCAACAGCAGCCACCGGAAGCGCCGGAGGTGTCGGTGAAGGCCCGGCTCGCCCGGCTGAAAGAACAACTATGCCCGAGATGTCGCCTAGAGGGGGGGGGGGGTGAATAGGCGATTAAAACTTTTTCTATTTAGAGGCTTGATAATTGCGGAATAAAACTAGGTGTTTAAATTAACAAGCCAACAACCTAATATTCTAGGTTCACCTATGTGCACCAACAACTTATACTAAGCAATTCAAGCAACAAGATGATAGCAAGATATGAACTTCAAGCACGAAGGCTATCACAATGTAAAAGGGATAAGTAAAGCTCGGGTATAGAAATAACCGAGGCACGCGGAGACGAGGATGTATTCCCGAGTTCCTCCTTGTTAAGGGAGTACGTCTCGTTGGAGGGGTGTGAGCTCGCCACAAAAGGCCTACTCAAGATGCCACAAAGGCCTCACCCTATTCTCCGATGAACCTCACCCAAGGGATTGGTTCACCTTCCACTATCGGAATCCTTCGAGGCGGATTCCGGAGCCCTTTACACCTTCTTCTTGGGGCACACACCCACAACCCAATTGGGGGCTCCCAAACTCGTGCCGAAGCTCCACAAGCGAAGACTTCGCGGCACCTCCAAACCGTCTAGGGTACACAATGCACCCAAGAGGCAACAAGCTCTTGGGAACACAATGCACCCAAGAGTAACAAGCTTCCAACCTTCAATCCCACGAATCACCGTGGGGAGCACAACCCGATGCAACAAATGCAAAAGGGGAAGAACACACCAAGTGGTCAAATTCTTCTCCCCAAAATCCAACCGAATCAACTAATGCTACGGAGGGATTTAGGAGGAAGAACGGAGGAGAAACACCAAGAACTCCAAAATCTAGATCCCACAAGTTCCCCTCACTTAGAGGAGATTTTGTTTGGTGGAAAGATGGATCTAGATCTCCTCTCTTGTTTCCCTAAATTTGGGCAAGAATCATCGGAGGGATTAGGAGGAATCGAGCTCTCAAAATGTTGGCAATGGAGGAGAGAGAGCTAGGGATGAGATCTACACAGAAAATGGGGAAGAAAACCCTTTTATAGGTGGCTCTAAAAAGTGACCGTTGGGGGAGAAAAGGTTGGACAAAGAAGAAAAAAACGCTGCCCAGGCGGCCTGGCCGGCCTGGAACCGAAAGCGAGCGAAGCGACGCAGGGGAGGCCGGCCTCCCACCCGGCCTTGGGCCGGCCTGCCCGTAGCTGGGCCGGGAAGCCTCCCGAACCGGCCGGCCTGGCAACCGGCCTGGGGCCGGCCAGCCGAAGCAAGCAGGCCGGGGCGGTGCCCGAATGGGCCGGCCAGAGGCCGGCCTCGGTCCCGGCCTGGCCGGCCGCACTGCATTTTTTTTTCTTTTTCTTTTCAATTGATTTTCTGAGAAATAAAAGATCCAAAGTAAAACCGCAATATCTTTCGCATACGAACTCCGTTTTCGATAAACTTGTACTCGTTGGAATCGTCACAACGAGCACAACAAGAATATGCAGAGAAACATCATAGTCCAAGAATATAATATAAAGATAAATAGGAAAAGGTAAAAGCTCCCATTTGCAAATCGGAAATGCAATAACTTTCACCCACGAACTCCGTTTTCGACAATCTTGGACTTGTTGGAATCGTCACAACAAGCACAACAAGATTATGCATAGAAACATCATAGTCCAAGAAAATATCATAAAACCAAATGGGTAAAGTTAAAAACTCTTTTCCGCAAACCGAAAATGCCGGAACTTTTGCAATTGACGTCCGAATGAAATAAAACCAATTTTGTTGAAAAGATGACGACAAATGCTACCTTTGAAAATGGCAAACACGCAATGGAGATTTTGCAAAGAAGTGGAAGAGATAAATCTTCCGCACGGATAAACCGGCAAAATCTCCAATACCGAAACCGCAATAGAAGACGCATATGAAAACCGTTTTCGGTGAACTTGGCTTTGTCATGACAAGCACGACAAGCACCAAGACCACACCACGATTCGAGACAAATAAGAACCAATAAAGATGAATGCATGGATGCAAAGGTTTGTGCTCTCTACGGCGATACGATCACGATATTCGGTCG
>QRDG01001104.1:136924-167402 GCA_012064385.1 Puccinellia tenuiflora | reverse complement strand
CGCAGATCCAACAATTCAACAAAGCGGAACGGGTAGTGTTGTCTAACAACAAGAAGCAAAATATGGCCTAAGAGGCCTACAATAACATCTCCCAGCCAGCTTGTTCCACGGTCCCCAAGCTGCCACCTGGGAACCCCGGACTAGTAGTCGATGTCAACGAAGAACCCCCTAGTCGCTCGTGTCGTCCTCCTCTGAAATACAAATAACATAAAGGCAGCAAAGAGAGACTGAGTACGATGTACTCGCAAGTTTAGTAGGGTGATATAGGCCCAATGACTGACGGAGGCTCTAAAGCTGTTTTATGTATTTCTTTTGCATAAAGCTAATTTTAACATAACCAAAATATAAAGTGACACATGGCATTCGTCTACTCAGAATATTTTTATAAAGGGGTAAGAGAGTGACATTTTCATCTTCGGTTCTCGGCGAACCTACTTGCAAACCATCACCACTCATCTCACACAAAGGCACTCCCTCGACTCACACTCGAGAAAATGAACCTTTATCACAAGTTTATTATGCAACCTCTAGCTGCCATATCAATTAGGTGAACGTTGTCTATGATCTTATATCCGATACCAAGATTGTCCATAACCGTGGACACGGCTTTTCGAAAAGATTAACCCTGCAGGGGTGTACTAATTTACCCATTGGTACCGTCCGGCTCACTTGAGTGGCCCTCTTCCGGGAAGGCCGGCAAGCGGGCGCGGTTAAACCTTTACCTCACGTGAGAATATCCAAGAGTCATCTGTGGCCACAGGACAGGCTCAGCGCTCTCAGCGCCCTGCCCCATCGCCACGCCCTAAACACAAATCCTCATCAACAACATCTTTCCACTCACACACAAATGGAAAACCGAACTAGAGGACCCTTGGATACGCCCGCATAAGTTATTCGGTCAGTAAGGCGCCCATACACCCACCAATGGCAGCACGCTCGTCTTGGTTCAAGAGGTAAAGAACTCGCACCTAGGGCTAGAGTGAGGCAAAACACCATCCCCGATGGCAACTCACCCAAGCCATCTTAGCATTTTAATTAGCATCACATTTATCCACCAAGTCCGCATCATTCCATCTATCAACAACAATTATGGAAATAAACAACGGACACAACTAGTATTGCAACTAAGCATGTCTAAGCATGGATAAGCATATAACCGACAATTATAATTCGTATCCGGCCAACACATCAACACTAGGGTTCATAGGTAGGGATACATGTGATTGGCTCGGGAAGAGACATGCATTCATAGGATTCTATATATTTACCAAAAGAGACATTTGAACCGCATGCAATATTATGGTGGATAAAATAGTTTGATAAAATCATAGGATGCTAAATGCCAAGAAGGTTAGGTTATCTCTGCCTTGCTGCCCGGGCGTGAAGTGGTGCTCGTCGGGGTAAGTAGAGAGACCCTCGACTCCGGAATCTATCGATACCCAAAGGAAAAACAAAGAACACATAAATCACACAACTCAAGATGCAATGCTCAAACACATGATGGCATGTCAAGAATTTATGCAAGGATTCCATTACATAAATTTAAAGGCATAATTAAATGGGGAGCCAAATAATTAAGGAAAAATATTTGGAAAACACCTCATATTTATCTTAATGTCCATTGTTCATAAAGATTCCATTATTTTAGAAATTGCTCAAATATGCATGAACATGACATGATTGAGAGGTTTGGTTCTTATGTTCACTTCGGTGCCTTATTGGTAGTTTTCGGAGTACCGATGGGTAATTAGCAATTTCAAAAGGTTATTTGGACTTATATTATTTTATCCAATTCAAGATTAATATCAACGTCCAAAGTGTTGGCATGAGGTGGTATTAGCATGTTTAGATAGCATTTTAAACACTGATCAAATTGGTATACCATTTTGCAAGAATTAGCGAAAGAGGCTAAAATACAAAGTTCACAAGTTTTCAGCTAGGTTCGGAATTCATCCGGATTGGTCCGGAATATTCCGGATGGTCCGGAATAATCCGGGCTAAATCCGAACCAAATCCGAGGTGACCTCAAAATCTTTCGGTTGGGGTTTCGGAATTCATCCGGAAAGGTCCGGAATTTTCCGGTCGACCCGGAATCGATCCGGAATAATCCGGGTGATTCCGGACGACTTGATTTCTGGGCAGAGAACGACGGCGGCGGCGGGAACTCGCTCGACGCAAGCAAGAAGGAGAGGGAGAGGGAAAACGGGAAGGGGCCTAGGGAATACGGGGCTCACCCTAGACACGTATGGTTGACCGGTTAGGCGAGGGGAGGCCGGCGACGACCGAATCGGCTCCGGCGTACGGCGGCAGAGGTCGACGAGGCCGAGGACGCACACGACGGTGCTGGCCCTTCCGGCTCGATTCCTCCGGTGGGGAGGGAGAGGAGGTCTAGGCGGAGGTGTTGGCGGCGGCCGCTCGTCCCGGGGAGCTTCAACGGCGGCGAATCGACGGCGGTGGCGGCGGCAACACGGCGGGCGGTGAGAGGAGCGAGAGCTTCTCTCGATCCGGGAAAGGAGGAGGGACGGGGAGGAGAGAGGAAGTACGGGGCAGGTGAGCACGGTCACGGGCTCCTTAGCCCTCCATTTGCCACGGCGGCGTGCGGCATGGGCGCGGAGGAGGTGGCGGCATGGCGCTAGTGCGTCCTGTCGCCACTGTGCTTCATCCGGAATTTTCCGGATGGGTCCGGAAAATTCCGACTGGCCCGGAATAGATCCGGAAATTTCCGGGTCATTCCGAATGACCAGAAATTGGCAGAAAGGCTGGATTTTAACTGAGTATTTAAACATTTCAACAAAATATGAAAATATTTATGGAGGCTCATATTATAATAAGGCAGCACCCCATATTTTTATTTAGAAATTTGGGGAAGTCTAACTTGGTTACAAAAATAGGAATTGGATTGAACCAAAATGAAAACTCAATTTTATTTAGTTGCTTGTTAAAAATTTAGCCTTTGGCATTTATTTGTATAATATATATGCTTGAGTTTCCTGCACAATTTGGAGACTCAGGTATAATGTATTTTGCCAACTTGAGCTTTGCATTTGATTTGGCCACTTAGGCAATGCATTTGGTTTTGGAAATTTGAGGAAGGGTTTTGGCTTCCTTTGCTTTAACTTCCAAGTGTTGCTTTATTTTAGATTAGCAAAATTTTAAAGGATGCCATGATGCAATGCAAAAACAAAAGTGAAAATTTGGCCCATATTTTAGGGTACCAAATCTGGGCTGTTACAATTCTACCCCCCTTACAAGAATCTCGCCCCGAGATTCCTAGAGTAGAAGTAGGGACGAGGGGAACATGACAACACGCAAACTTCCTCGCTGCAGAGATTTGGCTAACTAACATGACATGCCAAAAAGGCGGAAAGGACAGGAGATAGCTTACGGTGACGGACAAGAGGAAACTTGCCCCAAAACCATAGGTCATTGAGGGAACAAAAACGACTTGACCAAACAAAAGGTCGAGCCGAGGATAGGACAACCGATCACCAAGACATCCCTTCAAACCACCCGTTGGATAGACCGTAGGGATTTGGCACCGGGAGGAGAAAGGCATCTTCTGGACTCCACGATTTGATAGAGGTAAAACCTCATAACGAGATATTGCCACTAGATAGATGGGGTAGGAGGATTGACCGGTAGATATTTGCAACTCCATGGTGATGTTCTCCTTGAGGTTCTAGATATCACACACCTGTCTCGAGCCCGAGAACTCGGAGGTAGATGGATAAGGAAGGGTATGAGCATCACCTCATCAACAATATTATGATACTTAGCACGATACCCTAATAACAAAGCGTGACACACTCTAAGGTGGAGCAGAACAGAAGTATGGATATGAGTGAAGGCGATGCTCCAGAATTAACAAAACTGTAGCCAAAGGGTTGTTGATGCATAGCTCACCCATAAGGACGCTGGGGTCCTCTTTAGCTTCGTCAGCAGAGGCGTTGGGGCACTCCCAGCAGTAGTGACCCATCTGGCCACAGGTGTAGCAGGCGTGTCTCCCGTGGTTGTCTACCCTCTGGCGCTTCTTCCTCGGGGCGTGGATGGCGTCCTGAGCGATTTTATCACGGGCATCCTTTAATGCGTCTACTACGACTTCCATAGGACACTCAGCTGGAGGATGATCATTCCCTTCGCATAGGTAGCAAGTGGCACTAACGGTTGGGCAACCGCCAAGTGGATGCTCGTTGAAACAGTGCGGGCAACTGCCGTGGCATTGACTCGCCTGATGTCCACCCCTTCCGCACTGACTGCACCCCTTTCCTCGTGGTGCTCCTCTCCTACCGGGGTACCGAAGGGGGCACTCCCTGCACGGATGACCGGGTTCCTTACAGATGTAGCACTTGCGTTTGTCTATCCCATTGGTGTCCGGCCCTCTAACTCCGTTGAGGTGCTCACCACCTTTCTTGGGCAGATCTTTAGTTGTATGGGATTTATGCCGATCAACGGGTGTCCACTGATCCCATGGAGTGGCTTCGTTTTGGTAGAGCGGAGGATGTTGTGCCATTCTGTAGATTGGACAAGGACGCAGTTAGTATCTAACTCCGATGGATAGGGTAGATCATTAGAGTGCTTCCGGATGTAGGTATTGAATTAACATCAGGGTTCAACAGAAAAGATCTTGGGTTAAAGATCAGCTTCATGTACTGGGACCCACAATAGCATAATGCCCACAAGGGTGACAACCCTCAAGAAACATTACACCGGAGCCCTAGCACAATCCGGGACCTTCGGTTCAAGATCTTGGGCTAAGGCAAGAAATATCTTGACGAACCACTATACTTTCTTTCTTCATGTTTTAGATTTGGCAGACGAGTAGCTATAACTAGTAACTAGAGGTAGAAACCCAACCCCGTGATCCTAAAGATTTAGAACTTTGCCGACGATCAGAAGATCCGCTAAAATCAAATAGAGGTAAGACAACACCAAGATCAGAGTGAATTGGATAAGGAGTAAAAAGAATCCTAGGAGGGTTTTCACAACTCATTTTTAGGTTGAAAATAATTTTCACGAACTAGACCCGACATCGACCAAAAGAAAGGGTTTCCTACAGGCAGTCCTGCTCTGATACCAACTTGTAGCGCCCCGACCCCGGAATTATACAGAGAGGCTATGTAAGCAACACAACCATCAATGTATAAAACAAAGATCGAGACTTGTGGAACAGAACTGGCACAAAGCATGACTCTACGACACAAAACATTTATATAGCAACTCATATAACGAGGAGAATTACAAATATTACAAGCAAAAGGATCGCAGATCCAACAATTCAACAAGCGGAAGCGGGTAGTGTTGTCTAACAACAAGAAGCAAAATATGGCCTAAGAGGCCTACAATAACATCTTCCCAGCCAGCTTGTTCCACGGTCCCAAGCTGCCACCTGGGAACCCCGGACTAGTAGTCGATGTCAACGAAGAACCCACCTAGTCGCTCGGTGTCGTCCTCCTCTGAAATACAAATACATAAAGGCAGCAAAGAGAGACTGAGTACGATGTACTCGCAAGTTTAGTAGGGCGATATAGGCCCAATGACTGACGGAGGCTCTAAAGCTGTTTTATGTATTTCTTTTGCATAAAGCTAATTTTAACATAACCAAAATATAAAGTGACACATGGCATTCGTCTACTCAGAATATTTTTATAAAGGGGTAAGAGAGTGACATTTTCATCTTCGGTTCTCGGCGAACCTACTTGCAACCATCACCACTCATCTCACACAAAGGCACTCCCTCGACTCACCCTCGAGGAAATGAACCTTTATCACAAGTTTATTATGCAACCTCTAGCTGCCATATCAATTAGGTGAACGTTGTCTATGATCTTATATCCGATACCAAGATTGTCCATAACCGTGGACATGGCTTTTCGAAAAGATTAACCCTGCAGGGGTGTACTAATTTACCCATTGGTACCGTCCGGCTCACCTGAGTGGCCCTCTTCCGGGGAAGGCCGGCAAGCGGGCGCGGTTAAACCTTTACCTCACGTGAGAATATCCAAGAGTCATCTGTGGCCACAGGACAGGCTCAGCGCTCTCAGCGCCCTGCCCCATCGCCACGCCCTAAACACAAATCCTCATCAACAACATCTTTCCACTCACACACAAATGGAAAACCGAACTAGAGGACCCTTGGATACGCCCGCATAAGTTATTCGGTCAGTAAGGCGCCCATACACCCACCAATGGCAGCACGCTCGTCTTGGTTCAAGAGGTAAAGAACTCGCACCTAGGGGCTAGAGTGAGGCAAAACACCATCCCCGATGGCAACTCACCCAAGCCATCTTAGCATTTTAATTTAGCATCACATTTATCCACCAAGTCCGCATCATTCCATCTTCAACAACAATTATGGAAATAAACAACGGACACAACTAGTATTGCAACTAAGCATGTCTAAGCATGGATAAGCATATAACCGACAATTATAATTCGTATCCGGCCAACACATCAACACTAGGGTTCATAGGTAGGGATACATGTGATTGGCTCGGGAAGAGACATGCATTCATAGGATTCTATATATTTACCAAAAGAGACATTTGAACCGCATGCAATATTATGGTGGATAAAATAGTTTGATAAAATCATAGGATGCTAAATGCCAAGAAGGTTAGGTTATCTCTTGCCTTGCTGCCCGGGCGTGAAGTGGTGCTCGTCGGGGTAAGTAGAGAGACCCTCGACTCCGGAATCTATCGATACCCAAAGGAAAAACAAAGAACACATAAATCACACAACTCAAGATGCAATGCTCAAACACATGATGGCATGTCAAGAATTTATGCAAGGATTCCATTACATAAATTTAAAGGCATAATTAAATGGGGAGCCAAATAATTAAGGAAAAATATTTGGAAAACACCTCATATTTATCTTAATGTCCAATTGTTCATAAAGATTCCATTATTTTAGAAATTGCTCAAATATGCATGAACATGACATGATTGAAGAGGTTTGGTTCTTATGTTCACTTCGGTGCCTTATTGGTAGTTTTCGGAGTACCGATGGGTAATTAGCAATTTCAAAAGGTTATTTGGACTTATATATTTTATCCAATTCAAGATTAATATCAACGTCCAAAGTGTTGGCATGAGGTGGTATTAGCATGTTTAGATAGCATTTTAAACACTGATCAAATTGGTATACCATTTGCAAGAATTAGCGAAAAGAGGCTAAAATACAAAGTTCACAAGTTTTCAGCTAGGTTCGGAATTCATCCGGATTGGTCCGGAATATTCCGGATGGTCCGGAATAATCCGGGCTAAATCCGAACCAAATCCGAGGTGACCTCAAAATCTTTCGGTTGGGGTTTCGGAATTCATCCGGAAAGGTCCGGAATTTTCCGGTCGACCCGGAATCGATCCGGAATAATCCGGGTGATTCCGGACGACTTGATTTCTGGGCAGAGAACGACGGCGGCGGCGGGAACTCGCTCGACGCAAGCAAGAAGGAGAGGGAGAGGGAAAACGGGAAGGGGCCTAGGGAATACGGGGCTCACCCTAGACACGTATGGTTGACCGGTTAGGCGAGGGGAGGCCGGCGACGACCGAATCGGCTCCGGCGTACGGTGGCAGAGGTCGACGAGGCCGAGGACGCACACAACGGTGCTGGCCCTTCTGGCTCGATTCCTCCGGTGGGGAGGGAGAGGAGGTCTAGGCGGAGGTGTTGGCGGCGGCCGCTCGTCCCGGGGAGCTTCAACGGCGGCGAATCGACGGCGGTGGCGGCGGCAACACGGCGGGCGGTGAGAGGAGCGAGAGCTTCTCTCGATCCGGGAAAGGAGGAGGGACGGGGAGGAGAGAGGAAGTACGGGGCAGGTGAGCACGGTCACGGGCTCCTTAGCCCTCCATTTGCCACGGCGGCGTGCGGCATGGGCGCGGAGGAGGTGGCGGCATGGCGCCAGTGCGTCCTGTCGCCACTGTGCTTCATCCGGAATTTTCCGGATGGGTCCGGAAAATTCCGACTGGCCCGGAATAGATCCGGAAATTTCCGGGTCATTCCGAATGACCAGAAATTGGCAGAAAGGCTGGATTTTAACTGGGTATTTAAACATTTCAACAAAATATGAAAATATTTATGGAGGCTCATATTATAATAAGGCAGCACCCCATATTTTTATTTAGAAATTTGGGGAAGTCTAACTTGGTTCCAAAAATAGGAATTGGATTGAACCAAAATGAAAACTCAATTTTATATAGTTGCTTGTTAAAAATTTAGCCTTTGGCATTTATTTGTATAATATATATGCTTGAGTTTCCTGCACAATTTGGAGACTCAGGTATAATGTATTTTGCCAACTTGAGCGTTGCATTTGATTTGGCCACTTAGGCAATGCATTTGGTTTTGGAAATTTGAGGAAGGGTTTTGGCTTCCTTTGCTTTAACTTCCAAGTGTTGCTTTATTTTAGATTAGCAAAATTTTAAAGGATGCCATGATGCAATGCAAAAACAAAAGTGAAAATTTGGCCCATATTTTAGGGTACCAAATCTGGGCTGTTACATGCTCTTTATATAGGGAGAGCCCAGGGGACAAGGGGTGGCCCACAGGACACTATGCACGGTATGGGTGTTGCGCTGTAGCTGAAATGACTACTAGGGTCTAATCAACACTGCACATGCGTCATCATCTGTACTCTAGTCACGTCCGCGTCTCTGTAGCCATGCCACCATCTTTGTCTTGTTCCTGCTTGGTCATCTGGTGGCCGCACCAGGTACGAGCTGGGAGCGTCCCAGTACCTGGTTGTGCTGGATGTCGGGAGCTGGATGCTGGAGAGGGCCGGCCGGGTGGTGGATGTCGGAGTGGGCCGGATGTCGGATGAACAGTGGCGAGACATGTCGGATGAACAATACCAGGGGTGAACAGTGTTCGGGTATGTCGGGCGAACAGTGTCATACCGGATCATGTATGCCGGATGAACAGTACCCGGGTGAACAGCATTCGGGTATGTCGGATGAACAGTGCCCGGTGAACATATCCGGGGTGAACAGTATCCGGGTATGTAGGATGAACATTTCTCCGGGTGAACAGTACCGTACCGGGTCATGTATGCCGGATGAATAGTATCCGGGTATGTAGGATGAACATTACTCCGGGTGAACAGTACCGTACCGGGTCATGTATGCCGGATGAATAGTACCCGGGTGAACAGTGTTCGGGTGTGTCGGATGAACATTACCCGAGGAACAGTAGCTGGTGAACAGTATTCGGGTATGTCGGATGAACATTACCCGGGTGAACAGTGCCATACCGGGTCATGTATGCCGTATGAATAGTACCCGGGTGAACAATATTCGGTGTGTCGGATGAACATTACCCCGGGTGAACAGTAGTCGGGTGAACAGTATTTGGGTATGTCGGATGAACATTACCCAGGTGAACAGTGCCGTACCGGGTCATGTATGCCGGATGAACAGTACCCAAGTGAACAGTGCCGCCAGGCATACTTGGTTTCGCATGAAAAACCACCAACTCTGGGATATCCGGAGTTATATCCCCGACAAGTGTACCAGGGTGGCCCATAGTGGTGGTAAGCCAAAATCCGGCTTACCGGGCGGCCCAGTACGATGAAGCACAGGAGGCCCATCCAGCTAAGGGAAGGTTCGAGAAGGCGGCCTGCATTATGGAAGGGAAGACTTAGCTCTCAAGGCAAGGCCCAAGCCGAATTAGAGTAGAACTCTGTGACTTAGTTGGTTAGGTTTCCTCCTGTATGCCCTAGGTCTGGACGCCTTCATAAGCCGGCCTATGGGACGCCTTAGGGCACACACAACAACCTCACATACGCTCTTTCATTTTAATCGGCGCATATTTGCCTTATAGTGAATTATAGCAGCACGTAGGGTTTCACCACTGTTGCGAGATCAATAGCTGGGTAAACTCGTGCTCATCCCATCACCGGAATCACCCGCATCTCCTATACCCACTTCTCTACCTAACTCGATGGCACCCCTATCACGGCTAGATTCGACAATACCACGACATGAGGGAAGGGACCGGATTTCGGACGGATGCCCAGAGAGTCGGAGGCTAGGCTAGGTAGCGCACAAGACAGAGAGTAGCATAGGTGATAGGTGATCTCCTCCGGGTCAGGATCTGCTCGTCTTCAACCTATAGCCGACACCTCCCGGGTTCGCACCCGCAACCACCTCTATAAGCTACACCATGATATACCACTCAATCCAGACATGCAGGAGTAGGGTTGTTAGCCTCCGGGCGGCCTAAACCTGGGTAAACTCCTGGTGTCTCTGCGGTGCATGCTTGTACATAGATCTCGGGCCTAGACGAAGTCTCCCCGGTGGAAGACGTTTCTCGGCCTCCTTCGCGCCGCATACAGAACCTAAAAAGGGGGTATCCTTTACTCCCGGTGTCCGTGATCCAAGACATGACATCTGGCACGCCAGGTAGGGGGTGCAAGCGCTGGATCCATCTTCATCGACTTCGAGATCTTCATCGAGATCTACCGCAAGTCCTACATCGACCTCACCACCAAGTCGTCAGGCAAGATCTGCCCCAATCGCGTCGCCAAGTTGAACGTCGAGCTCGTCGGTCGTGGCAAGGCCTGCCCCGAGCGTTCCTTCTACTCCACCAAGGCTGGGTGAACGGGCGTGTCTTCGGCAAGTGAAGACCATGCCAGGAACTCGGGAGGTCCGTGGTGGGCCGTCACAGCAGGCGTCTCGAAGAAGCTGGGGGCTAGAAGAGGCGCTGGGCACGGCCCGATTGCTTCTCTCCTTCCCGCCAGAGCAGTGCAAGAGCGATCCCCGAGCAAGGGCATGGATCGCAAGCTTGGAAAACTTGCTGGACTATGCTCACCACTACCACGCTCCCGCGAGTTGTGCCTCAACTAACACCCGCGCAGCCACCGCTCCTGCGCCAGCACCTGCAGAAGAGGAACGATGAGAGGATCCCCATGGCAAGAGGCCCATGGATCCGACCCGCGAGACCACCGATCAAGGCTCCAACCCCAGGCGTCGCACCCGCGAAGAAATGGAAGGCCAGGCAAGTCAGTATCTGCGCCAAGCCCGGCGACCGTCCTCGACCTCTACCGCCTAGAGCAAGAACCCGAAGAAACGTTGCGTCGCTACATCTGGAGGTTCCGGGGCGTCGTCGAACGCGTTCCCCCGGCTGACCTGCAAGAGATCTCCATCATCGCTGTCTTCCACGCCAACGTCCGCAACCTGATGATGCGGGAAAAGCTGAGCGCCCGTGCCGTGTGCACCCTGGAGGACTTGTGGAAGATGGCCGCTGCCCTCGTACCCCACGAGGTACACTGAAGACAGGTGCACGGCGCGCACGAGGTACCCGCGACGCCCGGAAAGGCACCCGGACGGATCGAGTCGACACCCGGGACTCCGCGTGAACAATAAAAGAGGTTGCTCAAATGGTGCGCAGGGAACCTAAGGGCGCTGCAAGGGGTACATCTTCGCGGCCAGTGTGGTCGCGGAGGCTTCCACAGCTTGAAGCGAGACTTTGGAAGGCTCGGTGTCCACGAAGTTGGGCATCACGGCATTCGGGTTGGCCTCCGAATCGAGGCCATCACGAGCGCCGCCGTCACGAGACTAGCTTCGTTTCGGTCCTAGAGCATCCTACGAGTGGTCCTGTTCTTGATGGATCTGATGGAGGCCGCCGTCTTCGAGAGGAACCCTGCTGATTCGGGAAGGCTCCAGCAGTCCGGGGCCAGCCCATGGAATCCTGTGTGTCGATCCAGCTGAAGCACCCGCATCGCGACCTCCGCACTGGCGGCGGAGACGCATTTGAACTCGTCCTCCGCTCGGCAGTGGACTTCCACCAGTTCAGAGGACACCTGGGAGCAGTCCTTATCCAACTCAAGGTGCCTGGTCGTCAGCGACAACAGCTCCTCTTCCTTCAGCCTCAAGGACTCCACCAGCCCGGCGATCTTCTGGCCATCCAGCTTGGCCTGCTCCTGCAGGGTGCGGGCAGTCTCCTTCTCCGCGAGAAGCCTCTCCTCGGCGTCCTCGATGGCTTTCTAGGCCGTTGCTTCCTTGACGTCCCTGGCCTTCTCGGCGAGCGCCTCCCGATGTTTTTTCTCCGCCTCGGCGAGGCATCTTTCGGCTTCGTTTTCCAGCTCCTGTTTCCGGAGGTCCGAGGCCTTGGCCTCCCCCACCAGCTCAGCCTCTCTTGCTGACAGTTGCTACTCCCGCTGCGCGACGTCGCGCTCGCGGCACTCGACATTGATCTTCCAGCTCTTGTTCTTCTTCTCGAGGCCCTTCCACACAATCGAGAAAAAGCTCCATTGGCGGGTTAGCTTTGCCAGTCCCTTCTGAATTGCTTCCTCGGCGTGAGAGTTGGCACGCGCCAGCGCATCCTCCTTGGCTTCGATCTCCTGGTCCAGCTGGCCAACGCCCCGGAGCACGGCCTCTTTGGAGCTCGACCCGCTGATCGTGATCTCGGGGGTTGCTCCCTGCTAGCCCCCGAGAGTACTATTTCTCCTTCTGGACCGCGCGGTAAGATCTGCCTTGATCCCCGCCAGCGCGGCAATCTCGGCACTCGCCCCAGAGCACATCGAGAGTTCGCTGAAAGCCTTCAGCTCATCCCCGGTCATGAATGAGCAGTCCAAGAGGTCCGGGGTGCCCAGGCAGTTCGATGTACTGGCCCTGGTAGGACCACCAGAAGGCGCCACCGCGCTCCCACCACCTAAGCGCGTGGCCATCGTCGCCTCAGGGACGGCTTTGGACGCCTGTTGGTCCGGAGTCGTCACGATGCGGTCGCCTTTTGGGGACCCACCGACGACTAAAGTATCTGAACCAGCAAGGCACAACGTCAGACCAACGGAGCGGAATAAGGTGAAGCTCGCCCAGTGTGGTGAGGTTTACCTGCTGCTTCCAGGATCCCCGTGTTTCCTGCCTTCGCGGGGATAGGAGGTGTCCCGGACGCGTCCTGCTCGTCGCCCTTGCGTCTTTTCTCCGCCTCCTGCAAACTGGAGACGGGTGGCTTCCCTCCGGGGACTCCAGCGCTGGTGGCCGTGTCGCACTCGGCCACGTCTCGCCGCCTCTTGCTGGCCTCCAGGGAAGCTTGGCTCCTGCAACAACATTCGGTCAGTTTCCTTGGAGCGCAACTCGCAAGATCGGAGGCAACGTTCAAGGACAAGCAAGAAGCAAGCTTACTCGCGGGGTCGCTTACAGCCCAACGACTCGGGCATTTCTGTGGATCTAGCGGAGGAGCCATGGGGGCTCAGAGGCACCATGCTGATGGCAAGGGAGGGCTCTGGAGCCAACGACTGGTGCTGGGGTGATTCTCCGCGCCGCGGCGCCATGACGAAGGCACCGGCATCAACCTCCATGTCCACGGGACCGCCCTCTTCACCGACCACGCATACGGGCGGCGCCCGGGGGCTCGTCTCCGGGTTCGAGGCTGCGGCGGGTCCCATGGCAGGACGCGGGGAAGAAGCCTCTTCCCCCGCCTCCTCTTCTTCGTCGTCGCCTCCCTCGTCGCTGGCGTCTTCGCCAGCACCGTCATCGTCATCATCGAACCCCGCATCGAAGGAGACGAAGGGATCCACTCCGAGACGACGTGGTCGGAGGCTACTCCAACAACACCCCGGAGCGCTGAGGACATGGAAGACACTGAACCCGCCAAAGGTTCGGCATCCCGCAAGGTGCAGCATCCGGTCTACTTCATCAGCTCGGTGCTGCGCAACGCCCGGGAGTGGTATGTGGGGACCCCGGACTAGCTGTCCGAAATACCCGATTATGGTTCACACAACGATCCCATGATCGGTCTGTCATTGCCCATAATCCGAATTGAATACCAAAGTTTACATCCATTACAATACCGAATTCAAGTCATACATAATAGGTCATTTAGACCAAGTCTTACATAGGTGCCTTCTTGGGCCAAATCAACAGCATTTCAGCGGAAGCTACGTAGTAGAAGTCCAACGCATCCTATCGACGACCCGACAAGCAGTTGACTCATGAAGATCCCTAGTTCGCATAGAAGTCTCCATACTCCGCTTCAGCGTAGTTCTCCTCGAAATCTGGCTAAGACAATAGCCAGGGACGAAACCAATATGAGTACAATGGGAATTGTACTCGCAGACTACCCCTAACGTGAGTATGCTCCAGTTTTAAGTGGCTTTCTATAACACTTTTATTCTTGTAAATATCTCTATAACCTTGTTGAAAAAAAGATAAGAAGAATTTCATCACTATCTTTAAAGAAAACATCATTTTTATTATTTATTCAAAACTCCTCCTTTTTCCCGACCATATCTCATCATGGTCTATTTATCAACAACTCATACCACTCCATTTGGTATAGTTGCGTAATATCACCTCCATACTTGTTTCTTTTAGCTTACCCAGGTCAGGGGGTAGGTCGCCATGACCATCCCCTCATGGAACGAGGTCATCCTCGTTGTTGAGGCATCCTGTACTAACACGAGCAAATTATATGACTACGCCCTTTCCCATATGTGGGTAGATGTGGTCTCACAGGTTGTCGGCTGGTTGACGTAAGTACTAGGACACAATGTGCATTTTTCATAAACATCACCAATCACCAATTTTCCACTTCCATACCGACCATTCGGCATGTCACATTCATCCAGGTACTTTAAAAAGGAGTTTGGAATAAACCATATTTTTCCCATCCTATAGTTTGAATATCTACTCTATATTTCTACATAGGGTGGCAAAATAGTTTTCATGTCTTTGTAAAAAGGTTCTCAAAATCACTAGTACTTGTGAATATTGCAGGTGATCAAAATAAATGTAAATAATAGCAAGCTCAGTGAAGTAGCTTGCCTTGCTCAACAAAGTTCTCGGGTTCTTGCTGATCGAAGTATTCCCCTTCCTCGTAGGCTCCGGCAACATTCTCGTCTAATCGATAAGTAAACAATACAAACAATCACTAAGACTACTCAAGCAAGCATCACATCATTTCAATCATCAACATCACAATTTAGCTACTTCACACACAATGTAACACAATTTGATTCAATTTAATTTAATTAACCATTATTTAATTGTGTCATAGTTATGGCAGAAACTAGGGTTTCATGTTTAATTGCATAACTTCAGTTCTGTTGATCACAAAATTATGAACTAAAATTCTAGAGAAAGCTACTGATGTGTAGAAGACAACCCAATTGGATTTAATTCAAATTGAGTAATCAAACTCCCTGTATAAATGTCTTAATCCAGAGAGTTAATATTCTAGTTTTTGCTACAAATCAAGTTAATTTTATTCAAAAATTAAACCCTTTTAGGGGTAACTAACACTGACTAAATGTGATCTAAAAAAATTGGTCCTAACTCATTTGGTTTTACCATTATTGTTTTAAAAATGTTTTAGTTCAGAAAGGCTTCCTTTTTTATCAGATGCCAATTAATTAATAATGATTAATTAATTCTACAAAAATTAGGGAAGCTAAGTTATCATAGTACTAAGCTAACAAAATTGGATTCACATTATTTGGGCATTTAGAGCATCAGAAACAAACAAGTTTAGGTTTAAAACCGTCTGTTCTAATGAATTTACCATTTGCTCAATATTAACTCAATTAAGGTGGGACCAGTGCCATTAGATAGATAATTTGATAAGCTACCAGTACACGAAATTTCATAATTTTTTGACATACCATTCTCGAGTTATTTGATTTCTACCATAAGTCCAGATTTGAATAATTTTGAATCTAATTCGAAAAGATAAAGGCCACGGGTGAATTTGGGCTTAACGGGCCGGCCCACGGGATTTTTCCCGTGCCGAGAAATGTTTAAATCTCTGACTGGTGGGTCCCACTCGTCAGTTTTTAAATAAAAACCGAACCGGTACGCGGTCGTTGGATTAAGATCCAACGGCCTGTGACGACGGCGTCGGCGATGACCTAGGAACGGCGGCGACGGAGAGGGTAGACGACGGAGACGAGCTCGGGGAGGCTCACCTAGGGTTTTCCGGGACGGTGGAGAGGTGGCGGATGGCGGCGGAGGCTTGACGGGGCCGACTGGCGAAGTCGTACGTGCTGGGGAGGTCCGGTTCATCGGCTGCAGCTCCGTGCCGAGCTCGGGACGGTCTCCTCACCGGCGAGTCCCTCGGGTGGATCCTGAGCACGGGAAAAGGGGCAAGGGTGAGCGGCGGGTGCGGGAGGAACAGAGAGGTGAGAGGGCAGAAGGGAAAAAGGCCAGCGTGGCCTCGTGGCCGTCGTCGACCTCGCCAGTTGTCGAGCGTGGCGAGCTCGGCCTCCACGGACAGAGGCAACGGCAGCGATGCTCCCGCCCTCCTGGCGGGGGCAGAGAGGTGGTGGAGAGTGAGGGGAGTGAGCGACAGGGGAGAGTGTGGTGCGGGGTGCAAAGGAGGGCTCGGGGTGTCCTTTTATAGCCGGCGTCGGGTGCACGATGGACCGGGAGCGGGGAGTGAGCTAGGGTTAGGGAGAGAGCGCCATTAACGGCTAGGGGGTGCGGCAATGGCCTCCAGTGTGGCTAAGGTTTAGAGGGAGAGAGGGGAGCGCGTTAGGGCTGAGCTGGAGCTTGGGGTGGTGCGGGTCCAGTGCGCAGGCAGGGTGCTCGACGGCGGGTACGGGGCAGGTGCGGCACAGGGCGTCGGCGACGCGAGTTTGGGGTGAACCACGTCATCTATCCGCACCCTCCGGTGCAGTGGCGGGAGCTAGGGTTTAGTGAGCGGCCGGGAACACCGCGATGCCCACGGCATGGCGAGCACGGATGGGCAAGCATGCGTGCGTCATCAAGAGGGAACCGGAGTGGTTGGGCTCATGTCTGTAGCGCCCCGACCCCAGAGCTATACAGTGAAACGTTGTGCAACCGGTCATGCTACACAATCGAGGGTTACTGGGTTTACCAATTCCAGGCCAAAACACATTGGCAGGCGTGCTCGGAATACATCATCGGCACACAACACCTCGATCATGCCATAAGCTTGGACATTGCTTTCATGTATAACAAAGAGACCAAGACTGCAGAACAACTGGCACATCACAGACTCTACGACACAAGAGAGATCATAGTTTAACTCATATATGAGAAAGATAGCAAAAATCACAATCAGAGGTCGCAGACCCATCATTACATCAAGCGGAAAGCAAATATAGTTGTCTAACAACAAGATCCAAATTATGGCCTAAGAGGCCTACAATAACATATCCCAGCCAGCCTGTTCCGATACGTCCCAAGCTGCCACCTGGGAACCCCAGACTACTCGTCGATGTCAATAAAGAACCCACCTTCCAGTCCGGTGGCATCCTCCTCTGAAACAAATAATAATCAACAAAGCAAGGCTGAGTACGACGTACTCGCAAGAATTAGTAGGGCGATATAGGCCCGATGCTGACGGAGGCTCTAATGCTGTATAATGTAGCTGGTTTTGCATAAAGTTAGTTTTCTGTCGTGGTGGTGCACGGACAGATGCCATAGATAGGCTTAAGGTGGGGCCGATTGGACGCTGGAGGTACCGGGGAGGGCTTGCACGTTGAGACGTACACAGAGAGACACACACACACACACGCGATTTATCCAGGTTCGGGGCTCTCGTGAGGAGATAACACCCCTACTCCTGCCTGTCTGATCTATATATGTGGATTACAAACAAGTTACAAGCTGCTCCTTGAGCTGTATAAGAAGAACTAAGAGCTTTGGGCTCTCTACCGAGTCTCAGAACTCTCTATCGAGTCTCGGAACGGCTCACAGGCTCTCTGGTCTAGCGTGCTCTCTCGTGAGGCAAAGTCTCAGCGATCTAATGAAGCGTCCCCGTAAGAGGAGCCCCCGGTGCTCCTTATATAGGGAAACCCAGGGCACAGGGTTAGGGCTGACGATGGTGCTGGCGTAGGCAGCACTGTGGCCACGTCGGGGCCTCTGACTGCTTCCGTCACCCCTGCGTGGCATGTCCAATCCATCAACTCCTGTGCACTGCTCCACCGTACTGCATAGGTCGCAGCGTGGAGGCCTGACTGCCCATGCTACCACCGAGTCAAGGAGTTGGCAGCGCGTCCTGTCCTGCCAGTGTCAGGACGCCTGCCCCGTGATTGTAGGGACAAGACGTACGCCACGACCAACGCCAAGATAGAGCTTCATTCCTCCCGATCCAGCATAGGCATGCCAGATATTCTCTAACTCGGTTTCTCCTCTCCTGCCCATAAGAACAACAAAGGAGATTCCGACATATAGTATACATGATCCGACATAGGGCTATGTCGGTAGGCCCTTACCCGGTTGACCCCGGATACGCCTGTATGGTATGTCGGTTTGTCATTGACTCGGTCAACTCCGAGTCCAAGCTTATTTCACCGTATTGACCCTACTCGGGGGCTGCCCCCCGACATTAGTCCCCGAAGCTGGCGCGGTCCTGCAGCCTCGGATGGAGGGCCACGGCAGGTTTACCCGAAAACCAGCATTCTTACTTGATTACCGACATCACATACGTCGGCAAACCACTTATATGTCGGAAAGCAGATTCGCCTCCCAACATAATATTCGACTAAATGTCGGATCGTTCCAACTCACCGGAAAACCCACGGCTCCTCCGAGTCATTGGTTCCTCTACGTGGCAGAACATCTCTGCCTAACGCCTCGGCTCTTGTGCCCGGATGGACGTGCCACTGGCACGCACGCCACTTGCGTCACGCCGGTTGCCTCGGAGACTGTGCGCACGCAAGCACTCAAGTGCGGTGGACCGCACCGCTCGCGTCGCCTCGGGTCCTGCCCGATCAGGTGTACCGCTCAGAGCCGTTGGCTCCCTGTAACCCATCGTAGGGTGGATTGTGCGGCAGTTAAGCCGCTAAGGAGATCGTGGAGGAGATCGTGGGGCAGTAACTCCCCGTCCATTACGGGATCGTGCACAGAAAATTACGCGCCCACGATCTCCTCCAATCGCCCATAAATAGTAGGGAGAGGGCGCTGTTTCCCCCCTCCGCATTCATTCGTGCCTTCCTTCTTCCTCTTTCTCTCCAGCGCGTAGAGCACAAGCGACACCGCACGCCACCGCGCACAGCACCGCCGCTGCTCGCACCCGCGCACCAACGCCGCCGACGCACAGCGCCGCCGCCGTACGCCGCGACACCGCGGTAAGACCTCCTCTTCTTCCTTCTTGCTCACTAGCATCTTGCCTCCATCGGTGCCCTCTGTTCTTGTTCTTCCTCCTGTTCTTCCTCTATTTTTATCGCGGCAACGCATCAGGCGCCGCCGGTGGGTTTGTGGTTTGTAGATGCGATTCACCGCCGGTGGACTAGCCGCCGTAGTACCTTTTCTTCCCTTCCTCCTGGCGCATTAGCGCTTTCTGTATCTAGATTAGATTCATGCCCATTCTTCCCTTTCTGTTCCTTGCTTCGCTTTTTCTTTCTTCACTGCCGCTTGTTGTTCTTCCTCTCTAGCTTTCTTTTCTCTGTAATGATTTTGATCTTCCCGCATCATGATTTTAACCTTAGTGCCCGTGCTCCTCCTCTTGCAGATCTCGGCAACCCTTCGCCAACATGTCGGACCACTCCAACCTCGAGGTAGTCGAAGCGGTAGAGGAAGGAGTTGCGGAGGAGTCCACCCGAGCCACCTTTGAAGGCTCCTATGTCACCCAGGCCGACATAGACTGGTTGATCCGGACTCGGCGGATTCCGGCCGAGGTGGAGTGTCGGATACCGGGTCGAGAGACCACGCCGGATCTGTGAGAAGGAGAATTCGTTGTGTTCATTGAGCATTTCGAGCGATGATTCGGTCTACCTTCCAGCGCCTTCTTCCGCAACTTCCTCAACAAATTCGGCCTTCAACCTCATCAACTCCCGGCAAATGCCTTCACCACACTTTCTGCCTTCGTCTCCTTCATGGAAGGTTATCTCGGCCTCTGGCCCACCGTCGAAGCGTGGTCCAAATACTTCCACTTCCGGAAGCAAGTCATCCCTAATCCTGATCATCCGGACGCACCCAAGGAGATGACACAGTGCGGGGCCGCCACTATCGTACCTCGGCGCGGCTCCATCTTTCCCCGGATCCAAGGGCTGGAGTCATGCCGGAAATGGCAGCGCTCCTTCTTCTACGTGAAGAACACAACCGAGGTTGACATGATCAACCTGCCGAGATTCTCCATCGGCCCCCCAACCGCGCAGCTCAACTGGGGGTACAACCCGACGGATAAAGATTTGGTGGTCAACCACATCCACCAGGTTGTTGAGCAGCTCAGGGACGAAGGAATGACTGCTGATGACCTGCTTGCGACTTTCATCAGCCGCCGGGTCCTGCCTCTCCAGCGCCGAGTCCACAAAATATGCCACATGAGTGGCCCTCTGGACCCGACCCGAGTGAGCACCGTCGAGCTGGACAACGACCAGATCCGGCGGCGCATCAAAGCCATAGCCCGGACAAAGATGCCGGAGGCATGGGAATGGGGCAAAGAACCCCACAGCCGGAGCCACCTTCCACCGAGAGTAAGCGCCTCCACCGTCATAAGCTCTTATGTCGGTACAACTCTGTACCGACTTGGTATTAATCATTTCCTGTCTCCACCATGCAAAGATTCAATCGGCAGCAGACGGAGGACGGAGAGAACCCCTCTGCCAACTGGGAAAAGACCGGGTCGAGGCCGACTCGGAAGACCCGGACGACGAGGACAACATGCCCATTCCCGACGTCGGCTCAATTCCTGCCACGGGTAAGACTCGTGCTTCCTCCCTCCGAGACTGGTCTGAGGATGAAGACGATGATTGTCGGGTTTTAGAGGTGTATGATCCTCTCCCCGTTGCATACTCATATCCGATGTCCCCGCCCTCAGCTGACTCAGACGAAGTGATCGAGGTAGCACCCCTCGCCACAGGACCCAAGGGCGCAGCTCGGAAGCGCCCAGCGGCCGCATCCGCAGATGCCGGAACCTCCAACACCTCTGCCCCCGCGCAAAAGAAGCAGCGCGTGAAGACCGTAGTGAAGCGCCATCGCCCTGTCTTCAAGGGGTAAGATCCCTTCTTGCCGACGTATACCTTATGCTCTTATCTATACTCACTTTTCTCCTCTTGCCAACATACTTAGCTGTTTTGACTTTTCAGCATGGCTCCTCTGAAGGTTCCCACTACCGGGTCAACTGCCCGGGTTCCTCCAAGGACTCCGACACCACCTCGGCCCGATGACACTCGGGTTCCAAGCTCTCCAAGGACGAGTCCGATGACTTTTCAGCATGGCTCCTCTGAAGGTTCCCACTACCGGGTCAACTGCCCGGGATCCGGAGCCGGTAATGAAGACTCGGTCGAGGCCGCAACCTCGGCGCCCGACCAAGTGATGAATCTTGGAGCCACCTCTTCGGCTCCCGAGGTAGAACGGACCGAGGTCCAGCAGGACTCGGAGCCACCGAGACAGCAGCAGCAGCAAGAGTAGCAGACTCGGCCGCAACAACCACCATAGCAGCAACAAACTCAGCCGCAACAGCCACAACCGCAGCCGCAGCAAGTGCAGCCACCGCCAGCGCAGCGGCAGCAGAAGCAGAAGCAAGCTCCATCTGCACAGCAGCAGCCAAAGCACAAGCCGCAGCCATCGCCCTCGAAATCAAAATCAACATCTACGGCAAAACCAACACCGCCACCGGCACAGCCGCAGCCACAGCAACCGACATCAAAAGCTCCAGTTCCTGCAACTGGGGTAACGACTGGAAAAGCACCGGCAACCACGGTGTCGGCTAACCCGGAATGGCAGCTAATTGTACCACCAAGCAAAGGACCAGCGACATCCGGCAGTATCCAGACCACCAGCTGGGGGTTTGGCCCCTTGCGAACCCTTAGCGGGAAAAGCTTGGACTCCCTTGAGCACTACAACATGGATTGGAACGCCGCCGATTTGAGCGAAGTAAGATTGAATTCGCCAGCGGCCAAATCGTTTCTGAACACCCGGCGGGGCCGAGTCTGGTGGCACAAAAGATGTCCGCAGCGAAATCTGCCCTTCTCGCAGCCGACCAAGCAGCTACGGTAAGTTTTGCCGAGTAAAGATAACTCGCCTTATTTTTTTCTTTTTAATGTAGATATCATCTATCCCTAGTCCCCGAGATTCGGGTCGAGTGACTGAGGCTTGGCCGAGTAAAGATGACTCGGTTGAATGAAGGTAACTCGGCCTGATTCTTCATCAACAATATTAACATTTCTTCTTTTCAGGCTTGCACGACCAAGCGCACACAACTGCACCGCAAGCTGCTGCTGGAGCATAAAGCGCTCTCCGGCAAGTTCAAACTGCTCCGGGCCAAGCCGGACCAAATGGATGACTCGGCGCTCAAGNAACTCATAGTCATGCCCTACATGATTCACAATGAACCTTTACGCCAGAACTCAAAAGAGGGAAACTCATGATCGTACTTGCACGTACATTGAACCGGACGTACATGGTTCCATGGAGTATGGACACCTGCACCCGAGCACTATTCATGTGATTCAAAGATGTTTCACTCTTACTGACAAAGAAGATTGGAGCCACGTGCTTGCAGCCGTGGAGGGATGATCTTGGAGAAGATGAACAGTACCACAGCTGGAATGTGGGATCCAACGATTCAAACCATGTAATATGCCGTATCTGTGCTCCAACGATTGTACTCGTGAGTGCTGTAGGGCCAGCGTTACTGTAGGGGCGAAGTGGGACCGATATTACTGTTTAAGACGACAAAGAGCGGTGATAAGAAGGTAGGCCCGTCGTTTCTGTAGAGAGTAAGAAAACGAACTTGAAGGAGCGCCTACAGTGTATTGAGGAGATATATATAGGCCACCACTCTGCATTGTTTCGTTCAACACTGTTCGTACACTGTCGTGGTGGTGCACGGACAGATGCCATATAGGCTTAAGGTGGGGCTTGGACGCTGGAGGTATCGGGGAGGGCTTGCACGCACGGCGTACAGACACGAACACACGGACACACACACAGACACGATTTACCCAGGTTCGGGGCTCTCGTGAGGAGATAACACCCCTACTCCTGCCTTTCTGATGTATATAAGTGGATCACAACTGGTTTACAAGCTTGCTCCTTGAGCTGAGTGAAAGACTATGAGTTCTAAAGCCTAAACCGAGTCTCGGGATAGCTCTCAGGCTCTTCAATTAGCTCCCAGAAACTGCTAAGTGTTTGCTCAGCGTCTCCGCCTCCGTCCCCGTAAGAGGAGCCCCTGGTACCCCTTATATAGGGAAACCCAGGGTTACAGTGTAAAACAGAGTTACTGTCGCCATACGCCTTGGTCTCCGCCCGACACGGGCACCGCTGCACCATGCCCAGACCGTGGCAGCGCTGGTCGCCACGGTCCCCTATGCATCCGACAGCACGCCCACGCCTAGGCCTAGCGCCACTGTACCGCGCTGCCCGCGTCAGAGGCATGGCGAGGCTTGGCACGCCGTCCACTTGCGGCACACCGCCGCCCTTGTCTCGCTCCGTGTCTCAAGGAGCTCTGTCCATCTTCCGGGATAACCTTCACCCGGATAAGCATGCCCCATGCTGGTGACTCGGTTTGCCCCTTCCTGCACATAAGAACAGCAAAGAGGATTCCGACATATGATAAGCACAATTCGACATAAAGCTATGTCGGCCAGCCCTGACTCGGCCGACACCGGGTAATCCGGTTATGGTATGTCGGTTTCCATTGACTCGGTTAACTCCGAGGTCTTTGCCTATTTCACCATGTTGACCCACTCGGGGGCTTCCCCCCGACATAGTCCCCGAAGCTGGCGCGGTCCTGCAGCCTCGGATGGAGGGCCACGACAGGTTTACCTGAAACACCAGCATCCTTAGTTGATCTCCGACATAACATATGCCGGCAAAATTCATATGTCGGAAAACACTTTGTATCCCAACTTGATATCTCATCTTGCGTCAGATCGTTCCGACTTACAGGAAAAACCCCATGGCCCCTCCGAGTCACCGGTTCACCACGTGGCAGAGCATCTCTGCTTGACGCCTCGGTCCTTGTGCACGGATGGACGTGCCACAGGCACGCGCGCCACCTGTGTGACGTCGGTCACCTTGACCACTGTGCCCACGCAGGCAATCAAGTGCAGTCTTGACCGCACCGCTCGCGTCCCCTCGGGTCCTGCCCGATCAGGTATACGGCGTCAGAGCCGTTGGCTCTTTGTGGCCCACCGTGTGGCCGATCGTGCGGCAGTTAAGCCACAGAGGCGATCGTGGCGGAGATCGTGGGGCTGTAACTCCCCGTCGGTTACAAGATCGTGCGCAGCAAATCCCGCACCCACGATCTCCTCCGGCCGCCCATAAATAGTAGGGAGAGGGCATCGGTCTTCCCCTCCGCATCATTCTCTCTCTTGCCCTCGTTTCCTTCTCCAGCGCACAGAGCTCAAGCATCGCCGCACGCCTCCGCGCACAGCACCGCCGCCGCTTGCACGCACGGACTGCGCGTGCCGACGAGCCACCAGATGCCAACACCGCCGACGCACAGCGCCGCCGCCACACGCCGCGACACCGCGGTAAGATCTCCTTCTCTTTTGCGCATTAGCGCTTTGAATCTATGGGAGTTCCTCGCCCTTGTTCTTCCTTGAGTTCTTCACCGCGGCGACATATCCGGCGCCGCCGGTGAACTTGCGGTTCCAGATGCAGTTGAACCGCCGGTGGACTAGCCGCCGGAGTTCTGTACTCTTTCCTTCTTTTCGCTTCTCTTCTGGATCTAGAACTTGTTCACATCTTCGCGTATTTTTCTTCCCTTTCTATTTCTTTTTTCACTATGGCATACCTTGCTCACCGTCGGTGAACCTTTCTTTGCAGATCTCGGTAACCTTTCACCAATATGTCGGACAACGCCGCCCTCAAGGTGATCGACTCGGTTGAAGAAAACAAAGTGGAGGGATCCACTCGAGCCTCCTGGGAAGGTTCCGATGTCGGAAGAGCCGAGTTATATTGGCTAGTCCGGACGCGACGGATCCCGCCCGGAGTAGAGTGCCGAGTGCCTGGCACCGAGACTGCGCCGAGTCTCAGGGAAGGCGAATATGTCGTCTTCGTCGCGCACTTCGAGCGGGGATTCGGATTACCCGCCAGCGTGTTCTTCCGGAATTTCCTCGACAGTTTCGGTCTCCAACCTCATCATTTGCCAGCAAACGCCATCACCACCTTATCCTCCTTCGTCTCCTTCACCGAGGGCTATCTCGGCCTCAAGGCCACCGTCCGCGCGTGGTCCAAGTATTTCTCCTTCCGAAAGCAGGTCATTCCGAATCCTGCTGACCCGGCCGCTCCCAAGATGATGACCCAGTGTGGGGCCGCCACCGTCACACCTCGGCGCGGCTCAATCTTCCCCGGATCTGCGGCTTGGAGTCATGCCGGAAATGGCAGCGCTCCTTCTTCTATGTCAAGAATTCGACCGACGTCGATCTGATTAACCTGCCGAATTTCGTCATCGGCCCCCCTACGGCGCAACTCAATTGGGGGTACAATCCAACCGACAAAGAGATTGAGGTCAACCGCGTCCACCAAATCATGGAGCAACTCAGAGGAGAAGGATTGACTGCTGACGACCTGTTGGCGACATTCATTAGCCGCCGGGTCTCGCCCCTTCAGCGCCGAGTACACAAGATTTGCCACATGAGTGGCCCTCTTGATCCGACCCGGATAAGCACCGTCGAGCTGAACAAGGCCCAGATCCGGCAGCGGGTCAAGGCCATAGCCCGGACGAAGATGACGGAGGAGTGGGAGTGGGGCAAAGAACCTCACAGCCGGAGCAACCTTCCGCCCCAAGTAAGTAACTTGAATTGACATATACCTTCCGCCGACGTAAACTCTTATGTCGGTTTCCCTTTTACATTTGGCCTTAAACTTTCTCTGTTTCCACCATTCAGAGATTTGGGCGGCAAAAGAAGGAGGACGGACCGGATCCCGCCTCCAAATGGGGTGCAGACCGGATCGAAGCTGACTCGCAGGATCCGTATAATGAAGACAACATGCCGATCCCTGATGTCGGCTCAGTTCCTGTCATGGGTAAGGCTCGCGTCCGAGACTGGTCGGATGATGATGATGACGACTGTCGAATTATAGAGGTACATGATCCTCTCCCGGTTGCGTTCTCTTACCCGCTGTCCTCGCCCCCAGCTGACGCGGACGACACGGTGCTCGAGGTGGAGCCCCTCGCCGTGGGACCCAAGGGCGCAGTTCAGAAGTGCCCAGCAGCTGCGTCTGCCGGCGCTGGAACATCCGGCGCTTCTGGTCCCGTGAAGAAGAAACAACGAGTAAAGACCATAGTGAAGCGCTGCGAGCGCCCCGTCACTAAGGGGTAAGATTTCCCTTTTACCGACATAAACTTTATATGCTTGACCACACTTTTCTCCTTCTGACGATACACTTGCTTCTTTGCTTTGCAGCTCCGCTCCTCTGGAGGTTCCAACCGAGCCCACTGACTCGGTTCCCCTCAGGACTCCGACGCCGCCTCGGCCGGACGAGACAAGACTGCCGAGTCCGCCACGGACCAGCCCGACAGTGCCTCCAACGGTTCCGGGATCCGAAACTGGAGACACCGAGTCAGAGGCGACCGACACACCCATGGATCTCGGGGCCAGCTCGTCGGCCCCCGAAATAGAGAAGACTGCGGCTCCAGAACACTCGGAATATCCGAGTCAGCCGCAGCAAGAAATGCCACAGCCACCACAACAGCAACAGCAACAGCAACAACAACAACAACAGCAACAGCAACAGAAACAGACAACGCCCGCGCCTGCTACGGCCGGGAAACCATCACCGAGGAAAACTGCACCCGGCACGGCCGGAACAGCAGCAGACAGAGCTGCACCCACCGCGGCCGGGAAAGCGCCGGAGAAAGCCACAGCTACCAAGGACCTGCCGCCTAACTCGGAGCGCCAAATCGTCCTCCAAGGGCCATCCGGAACGGCCACAGCAGTGACCAGCGCCCAGACCTCTGCAGTTAATTGGGGGTTTGGTCCCTTGAAAACCTCGAGCGGGCAAAGTCTGGGCTCCCTTGAGCATTACCACATGGACTGGAACGCTGCCGACCTGAGCGAGGTGAGCTCGAGGTCACCAGCAGGCCAAATTGTCTCGGAACATCCGGCGGGGCCGAGTCTGGTGGCCCAAAAGATGGCCGCAGCCAAAACTGCCCTTCTCGCAGCCGACCAAGCAACTGCGGTAAGTTGTGCCGAGTAAAGATGACTCGGTTAAATATAACTCGGTTTACCTCTTTAACGTAGATATTATCCATCCCCAGTCCCCGAGATTCGGGTTGAGTGACTGTGGCTCGGCCGAGTAAAGATGACTCGGTTGAGTGAGGGTAACTCGGCCTGAATCTTCATCAACCATACTGACATTCCTTCTTTCAGGCTTGCATGACCAAGCGCACACAAATACACCGCAAGCTGTTGCTGGAGCACAAGGTGCTTTCCAACAAGTTCAAGCTGCTCCGGGCCAAGCTGGACCAAGTGTCTGATTCGGCACTCAAGGCCGAAGGATTGGAGAAGCGGATCTCGGAAATCGAGAGTAAGCCATATTTTGCCCTTCCAGTTGTACTTGCATCAATTCGCTCATTCTGACACCTGCTACCTCGGCACAGCCGCACATAAGGAGCGCGAGCTTGCCCACCAGGCCGAACTGAAGAAAGGGCAGGAGGAGGTGTCCCGGCTGACGGCCGAACTCGAAAAAGCGCAGAGCCGAACTGCCGAGCTCGAGAAGAGCGCTGCCGAGGAAAAGCAGCTCCGAGTCGAGGAGACTCGGAAACTCGAGGAGACTCTTGAGGAGTCCAAGTCACGGGCAATCTCGGCTGAGAGCGAGCTCCAAGCTCTGAAGCCCAAGATTGCGAAGTGGCTGGTGGACATCTCCAGCATCAACTCCGAGATGGACAGTAAGCCCTTCCCCTTCTGACTTTATTCACTCTATCACTTTTATCTTTATATAACTTACTTTGGCGTTAGCCATTCCCTACTCAGAGCGCTTCCCCCACACCAAGGCTGCTGTGGACAAGAGCGCAAAGGAGCTTCGGTTCAAGGAAATCCAAGATGGCCCCATCTCGGCCGAGTGGGATATGGATGCTCACTTGGTGGCTCTGAAGGCACGCTTGGTACCGATGAGGGCCATCGGGATGAATCTCCTTACATCGGCAATCCGAGCTTACAACGTTCTCTGGCCCGGATGCGAGGCTCCTGCTGTCGTCGATGAGTTGGCCAAGTGCCTGACGAACTCCGAGGAAAGGCTCGATGATTGGCGGTCATCCGCCGCTCGAGTCGACGCAGACGAGGCGTTGATGTACGTGCTGTCCTGGTACGAGGGGCTCGACCTCGACAGGCTCAAGACTCTGCGCGACGGGTCAAAATGGCTCACTGATCCGGATCACATCCAGCGTCGCCAGGAGTTGGCTTACTCGCTCATCCAATACGCCCCGGTACACAGCTTTGTCCTGGGTGAGCGGGTTCCCCAACCCGAGGAGATCCCGGTTGAAGGAGAGAGCGAAGAAGAAGACGAAGGAGAGGCCGTCGACGAGGAAATCGAAGCCGATACTCCTTCCGACACAGCCACAGGCACCACTTCAGCCGCTGCGACCAAGGATAGCACCGAGACCTCGACCTCGGAACCGGCCAAGACCGATGCCGCCGCCTCTGCTCCGAGTATCTAGGATCCTGCTGCCTAGGCTTAGAAAAAACTCAAATCGTCAAATCCCCGGATTGTCGGGTGCAAATGTAATATAAACCTTTAGCTTTTTATGCTTGGTACTTGGTTCGTTTACTTTGCACATTTTTAGCATGGTTTAATTACTATGCCGAATCATTCGGAACCGAGTCCTCGAGCTCGTTTTCTTGTTTACCATACTTAGCAACCTCTGCTCTTGTCTACCTCTTTTGGGTTTCTTGACAGTCGAGTCACAAGATTACCGACATACAGCATACAATACTAATGAACTTTGAGTCAAAGCTCATAATCATCCGACATAAAAATTAGGAACGAAACAACTCGTGCCGAATCGCACTTGGGCCGAGTCCCCGAGTTTGTTTTCTTGTTTACCATCTCTTGCAATCTCTGCCCTTGCCTACCTTCAATGGGTTTCTTGGCATTCGGGTCACAAAATCACAAAAACATAGCATACAATACTCAAAACTTTGAAACATGGTCTAGAGCCATCCGACATAAAAGAGAAAAGAAAACCAAATCGCCCCTGGACCGAGTCCCCGAGTCTGTTTTCTTGTTTACTATCCCTTGCAATCTCTGCCCTTGCCTACCTTCAATGGGTTTCTTGGCATTCGGGTCACAAAATCACAAAAACATAGCATACAATACTAGCAAACATGGAAGCACGATTTTTGGAGCCACCCGACATAAAGGAAACAGAGATAAACATGCATACAACATAAGATTCATAGCAAGGCAGTCCCCGAGTTTCATTTCGGAGTGCCGACATTTCATTTCAAAGTTTCGAGATACATACAGTGAGTCCTTAAGAGTAAAAAGGGCGAAGAAGAGCTACATTCCAGGGCCGTTTGGTCTCCTCTCCGGATCTATCCATCCTGTTCTTCACCTGTGCCTGGGCATCAATAAGATAATATGTATCGTTGTTCAAAGCTTTGCTCACAATAAACGGCCCTTCCCAAGGAGGTGAGAGCTTGTGCATTCCGGCGGTGCGCTGTACCAGCCTAAGCACCAAGTCTCCTTCTCGAAACTTGCGAGGATTTACTTTCCGGCTATGATAGCGTCGGAGATTTTGCTGATATATTGCCGACTTAGATAATGCCAATTCTCTTGCTTCCTCGAGCAGATCGACATCATTTTCTCGGGCTTCCTTTGCCTCTGACTCGGTATATAATGCGACTCTTGGCGAGTCATGCTCTATGTCGGTTGGCAGAACTGCCTCTGCTCCATAAACCAGGAAGAATGGCGTGTAGCCAGTGGAGCGATTCGGCGTGGTCCTTAGACTCCACAGCACTGCTGGGATCTCATCCAGCCAACAACCTGGAGCACGCAACAGTGAGTCAATCAACCGAGGTTTGATGCCGGATAAGATTAAGGCATTCGATCTTTCCACCTGTCCATTGGACTGCGGATGCGCAACCGAGGCTAGGTCTAGCCGGATTCTCTTTTCCTGGCAAAACCGAGCAAAGGCTCCCTCTGCGAAATTGGTGCCATTATCCGTGATAATGCTATGCGGGTGCCCATACCTTAGGATAATATCCTTTAGAAATGACACGGTTGTGCGGCCATCGCACTTTCTGATTGGCTTCACCTCGATCCACTTGGTGAAGTTTTCCACCATCACCAGGATGTGAGTCATGTTACTCGGGCTGGTTTAAATGGTCCCACCATATCCAGACACCCCAGCAAACCGGCTCAACACTCGACTCGTGACTGTGATCGGCACAAGAATCAGCCAGCAGCTGCTGGTCCGACACCGAGACCCGCACCTCTGACAGGTGCAAACACTCAACCCCTGAATGCACAGCCGAGGCAAGAGGATGTCAACCAGGTGGCCAACAACAACAACTACAACAACAATGCTGGCCCGAGTAGGCAGAATGAGTATCGGAAGCCCCATCAGAGTTATATGGTCTTTGTGACCGAGCCCACTGATAATCCAACTGCTTCTTGTTGCCATTCCA